>DAKLCV010001967.1:0-14408 GCA_030247045.1 Colobus guereza
TAAACAGGTTGGAAACACTCTTTTGTAGAATCTGTGAAGGAAAATTGGGATCCCATTGAGTCCTTTGGAGAAAAACTGTATCTCCCAGATAAAAACTAGAAAGAAGGTATCTGTGAAACTGCTTGGTTTTTGCATTCATTTCACTGTGTTAAACCTTTCTTTGGATTCAGCAGGTTGGCGACTTTTTTTAAAGAATTTATAAAGGGACTTTTGGAAGCCCATTGAGGTCAATGGGCAAAAACTGAATACACCAAATAAAAACTAGAAAGAAGCTATCTGTGAAAGTGCTTGCAGATGTGTGGATTCATCTCACAGAGTGAAAGCTTTCTTTTGATTAACCAGGTTGGAAACACACTTTTTGTAAAATCTGCAGACGGACATTTTGGAACCACCTGAGGTCAATGGAAAAAGCTGAATATCCTGAGACAAAATCTAGATAGAAAATATCTGTGAAATTTCTTCATGAGACGTGGATTCATCTCACAGAGTTAAAGCGTTCCTTTGATTTTGTAGGTTGGAGACACTTTTGTTGAAAAATCCGTGAAGGGACCTTTGGGAGCCTTTTGAGGCCTGTGGGAAAAAACAGAAAACACCCACATAAAATATACAAAGAAACTATCTATGAAACTGCTTGTTGATGTGTGGATCCAGGTCAAGGAGTTAGACATTTCTTTTGATTCAGCAGGTTGGAAATACTCCTTTTGTAGAATATACGAAGGGGTCTTTATGAGCCCATTGAAGTCAAAAGGAAAAACAGAATATACCCAGATAAAAACTAGAAAGAAGGTATCTGTGAAACTGCTTAGTGACGTTTGGTTAATCTCACACAGTTAAACCTTTCTTTTTATTCAGCAGGCAGGACACACATTTTGTAGAATCAGTGAAGAGATGTTTGGGAACCCATTGAAATCTATTGGCAAAAACTGAATATCCAAAGATAAAAACAAGAAAGAAGCTGTCTGTGAAACTGCTTGCTTATGTGTGGTTTAATCTTACAGAGTTAAACCTTTCTTTTGATTGAGCAGGTTGGAAGCACTCTTTTTGTAGAATCAGTGAATGGACATTTGGGAACACTTTGAGGTCTATAAAAAAATTCCAAATATATTCAAATAAAAACTGGAAAGAAGCTATCCGTGAAATTGCTTGGTGATGTGTACATTCATCTCACAGATTTAAACCTCTTTTCTTGATTCAGCCGGTGGGAGACACTCTTTTTGTAGAATCTGTAAAGGAACATGTGAAAGTCCATTGAAGAATATGGGAAAAACTGAATATCACCAGATAAAAACAAGAAAGAATCTATCTGTGCAACTGCCTTGTGATGTGGATTCATCTCACAGAGTTAAAACTTTTCTTTTGATTCAGCAGGTTGGAAACACTCTTTTGTAGAATCTGTGAAGGGACATTTGGGAGCCTTTTGAGGCCTGTGGGAAAAACAGAAAACACCCACATAAAATATACAAAGAAACTATCTATGAAACTGCTTGTTGATGTGTGGATCCAGGTCAAGGAGTTAGACATTTCTTTTGATTCAGCAGGTTGGAAATACTCCTTTTGTAGAATATACGAAGGGGTCTTTATGAGCCCATTGAAGTCAAAAGGAAAAACAGAATATCCCAAGATGTAAACTAGAAAGAATCTATCTGTGCAACTGCCTTGTGATGTGGATTCATCTCACAGAGTTAAACCTTTCTTTTGATTCAGCAGGTTGGAAACACTTTTGTAGAATCTGTGAAGGGACATTTGGGAGCCCATTGAGGTATTTGGAGAAAAACGAATATCCCCAGATAAAAACTAGAAAGAAGCTATCTGTGAAACTGCTTTGTGATGTGGATTCATCTCACAGAGTTAAACCTTTCTTTTGATTCAGCAGGTTGGAAACACTCTTTTGTAGAATCTGTGAAGGGATATTTGGGAGCCCATTTAGGGCTATGGGCAAAACAAATATCCCCAGATAAAAACTAGAAAGAAGCTATCTGTGAAACTGCTTTGTGATGTGTGGATTCATCTCACAGATTTAAACCTCTTTTCTTGATTCAGCGGTGGGAGACACTCTTTTGTAGAATCTGTAAAGGAACATGTGAAAGTCCATTGAAGAATAATGGGAAAACAGAATATCCCAAGATGTAAACTAGAAAGAATCAATTTGGCAAACTGTTTGGTGATGTGGATTCATCTCACAGAGTTAAAACTTTTCTTTTGATTCAGCAGGTTGGAAACACTTTTGTAGAATCTGTGAAGGGATATTTGGGAGCCCATTTAGGGCTATGGGCAAAACAAATATCCCCAGATAAAAACTAGAAAGAAGCTATCTGTGAAACTGCTTTGTGATGTGTGGATTCATCTCACAGAGTTAGATTCAGCAGGTTGGAAACACTCTTTTGTAGAATCTGTGAAGGGATATTTGGGAGCCCATTGAGGCCTATGGGGAAAAACCGTATATCCTCAGTTAAAAACTAGAAAGAAACTATCTTTGAAACTGATTTGCCATGTGTGGATTCAACTCAGAGAGTTAAAACTTTTCTTTTGATTCAGCAGGGTGGAAACACTTTTTTGAAGAAACTGCAAAGAGACATTTGGGAGCCCTTTGAGGCCTATAGGAAAACCAAATATCCCCAGATAAAAACTAGAAAGAAGCTATCTGTGAAACTGCTTTGTGATGTGGATTCATCTCACAGAGTTAAAACTTTCTTTTGATTCAGCAGGTTGGAAACACTTTTTTGAAGAAACTGCAAAGAGACATTTGGGAGCCCTTTGAGGCCTATAGGGAAAACCAAATATCCCCAGATAAAAACTAGAAAGAAGTGATCTGTGAAACTACTTTGTGACATGTGGATTGATTGCACAGGTTTAAACCTTTATTTTGATTCATCAGAACGGAAACATTCTTTTTAGAATCTGGAAAGGGACATTTGGAAGCCCTTTGAGGCCTAAGGGAAAACCAAATATCCCCAGATAAAAATTAGAAAGAAGCTACCTGTGAAATTGCTTGTTGATGTGTGGATTCATCACATAGAGTTAAACATTATTTTGATTCAGCAGCTAGGAAACATTCTTTTGTAGATTCTGCAAAGGAAAATTGGGAGCCCATTGAGGTATTTGGAGAAAAACGAATATCCCACATAAAACTAGACAAAACCAATCAGTCAAACTACTTTTGATATGTGGATTCATCTCATGGAGTTACACCTTTCTTTTGATTTGGCAGGTTGGAAACACTCTTTTTAGGATCTGCAATGGGACATTTTGGAACCCATTGAGGCCTAAGGGACAAACTAATTATCCCCAGATGAAAACTAGAAAGAAGCTATCTGTGAAACTGCTTTGTGATGTGTGGATTCATCTCAGAGAGTTAAAACTTTCTTTTGATTCAGCAGGGTGGAAACACTTTTTTGAAGAAACTGCAAAGAGACATTTGGGAGCCCTTTGAGGCCTATAGGAAAACCAAATATCCCCAGATAAAAACTAGAAAGAAGTGATCTGTGAAACTACTTTGTGACATGTGGATTGATTGCACAGGTTTAAACCTTTATTTTGATTCATCAGAACGGAAACATTCTTTTTAGAATCTGGAAAGGGACATTTTGGAAGCCCTTTGAGGCCTAAGGGAAAACCAAATATCCCCAGATAAAAATTAGAAAGAAGCTACCTGTGAAATTGCTTGTTGATGTGTGGATTCATCACATAGAGTTAAACATTTATTTTGATTCAGCAGCTAGGAAACATTCTTTTGTAGATTCTGCAAAGGGAAAATTGGGAGCCCATTGAGGTATTTGGAGAAAAACGAATATCCCACATAAAAACTAGACAAAACCAATCAGTCAAACTACTTTTGATATGTGGATTCATCTCATGGAGTTACACCTTTCTTTTGATTTGGCAGGTTGGAAACACTCTTTTTAGGATCTGCAATGGGACATTTTGGAACCCATTGAGGCCTAAGGGACAAACTAATTATCCCCAGATGAAAACTAGAAAGAAGCTATCTGTGAAACTGCTATGTGATGTGTAAATTCATCTCAGAGAGTTAAACCTTTATGTTTATTCAAAGGATGGAAACTCTCTTTTTGTAGAATCATGAAGGGTTATTTTTTATTGCATTGAGATGTATGGGGAAAAAACAAATATCACCAGATGAAAACCAGAAAGAAACCCTCTGAGAAACTGCTTTGTGATGTGTGGATTCACCTGTAAGAGATAAACCTTTGTTTATGATTTAGCAGGTTGGAAAACATTGTTTTAGCATAATCGGTGAAGGGACATTTAGGAGCCCACTGAGGCCTATGGGGAAAAACAGAATATCCCCAGTTAAAAACTAGAAAGAAGCTATCTGTGAAACTGCTTTGTGATGTGTGGATTCATCTCACAGAGTTAAACCTTTCTTTTGATTGAGCAGGTTGGAAGCACTCTTTTTGTAGAATCAGTGAATGGACATTTGGGAACACTTTGAGGTCTATAAAAAAATTCCAAATATATTCAAATAAAAACTGGAAAGAAGCTATCCGTGAAATTGCTTGGTGATGTGTACATTCATCTCACAGATTTAAACCTCTTTTCTTGATTCAGCCGGTGGGAGACACTCTTTTTGTAGAATCTGTAAAGGAACATGTGAAAGTCCATTGAAGAATAATGGGAAAAACAGAATATCCCAAGATGTAAACTAGAAAGAATCAATTTGGCAAACTGTTTGGTGATGTGTGGATTCACCTCAAAGATTTAAATATTTCTCTTGATTCAGCAGATTGCAGACACTCTTTTTGTAGAATCTGTGAAGGGATATTTGGGAGCCCATTTAGGGCTATGGGCAAAACCCAAATATCCCCAGATAAAAACTCAGAAGAAGCTATTTGTGAAACTACTTGGTGATGTGTGGATTCATCTCACAGAGTTAAAACTTTCTTTTGATTCACTAGGTTGGAAATCCTCTTTTTGTAGAATCTGCAATGGTATATTTCACAGCCCATTAAGGCCTATGGGGAAAAACCGTATATCCTCAGTTAAAAACTAGAAAGAAACTATCTTTGAAACTGATTTGCCATGTGTGGATTCAACTCAGAGAGTTAAACTTTTCTTTTGATTCAGCAGGGTGGAAACACTTTTTTTGAAGAAACTGCAAAGAGACATTTGGGAGCCCTTTGAGGCCTATAGGGAAAACCAAATATCCCCAGATAAAAACTAGAAAGAAGTGATCTGTGAAACTACTTTGTGACATGTGGATTGATTGCACAGGTTTAAACCTTTATTTTGATTCATCAGAACGGAAACATTCTTTTTTTAGAATCTGGAAAGGGACATTTGGAAGCCCTTTGAGGCCTAAGGGGAAAACCAAATATCCCCAGATAAAAATTAGAAAGAAGCTACCTGTGAAATTGCTTGTTGATGTGTGGATTCATCACATAGAGTTAAACATTTATTTTGATTCAGCAGCTAGGAAACATTCTTTTTGTAGATTCTGCAAAGGGAAAATTGGGAGCCCATTGAGGTATTTGGAGAAAAAACGAATATCCCCACATAAAAACTAGACAAAACCAATCAGTCAAACTACTTTTTGATATGTGGATTCATCTCATGGAGTTACACCTTTCTTTTGATTTGGCAGGTTTGGAAACACTCTTTTTTTAGGATCTGCAATGGGACATTTTGGAACCCATTGAGGCCTAAGGGACAAACTAATTATCCCCAGATGAAAACTAGAAAGAAGCTATCTGTGAAACTGCTATGTGATGTGTAAATTCATCTCAGAGAGTTAAACCTTTATGTTTATTCAAAGGATGGAAACTCTCTTTTTGTAGAATCATGAAGGGTTATTTTTTATTGCATTGAGATGTATGGGGAAAAAACAAATATCACCAGATGAAAACCAGAAAGAAACCCTCTGAGAAACTGCTTTGTGATGTGTGGATTCACCTGTAAGAGATAAACCTTTGTTTATGATTTAGCAGGTTGGAAAACATTGTTTTAGCATAATCGGTGAAGGGACATTTAGGAGCCCACTGAGGCCTATGGGGAAAAACAGAATATCCCCAGTTAATAAGTAGAAAGAAGCTATCTGTGAAAGTGGTTTCTCATGTGTGGCTTTGTCTTACAGAGTTAAACTTTTCTTTTGTTTTTTTTTTTATGTTGGAAACATTGTTTTTGTAGAATTTGTGAAGGGACATTTGGGAGCCCATTGAGGCATATGGGAAAAAACTGAATATCACCAGATAAAAACAAGAAAGAATCTATCTGTGCAACTGCCTTGTGATGTGTGGATTCATTGCAGAGAGTTAAACCTTTCTTTTGATTCAGCAGGTTGGAAACACTCTTTTTAGGATCTGCAATGGGACATTTTGGAACCCATTGAGGCCTATGGGGAAAAACAGAATATCCCCAGTTAATAAAACTAGAAAGAAGCTATCTGTGAAAGTGGTTTTGATGTGTGGATTTGTCTCACAGAGTTAAACTTTTCTTTTGATTCAGCAGGTTGGAAACATTGTTTTGTAGAATCTGTGAAGGGACATTTGGGAGCCCATTGAGGCATATGGGAAAAAACTGAATATCACCAGATAAAAACAAGAAAGAATCTATCTGTGCAACTGCCTTGTGATGTGTGGATTCATTGCAGAGAGTTAAACCATAGTTTTGATTCAGCTGGTTTGAAACACTATTTTATTTTTTTGTAGAATCTTTGAAGGGACTTTGGGGAGTCCATTGAATTCTATGGGGAAAAACCAGATAGAAGCTCTCTGTGAAACTGCTTTTTGATGTGTGGATTCATTTCATAGAATTGAACTTTTCTTTTGATTCAGCAAGTTGGAAACACTCTTTTGTAGAATCTGTGAAGGACAGTTTGGAGGCCTTTGTGGCTTGTGGAAAGAAACTGAATACCCCACATAAAAGCTAGAAAGAAGGTCTCTGTGAAACTGCTTGGTAATGTGTGGATTCATCTCACAGAGTTACACCTTTCTTTTGACTCAGCAATATGGAGACACTCATTTTGTAAAATCTGCACAGGGATGTTTTGGAGCCCATAGAGGCTTATGGGGAAAAACCAAGTATCTCCAGATAAAAACTAGAAAGAAGTTCTCTGTGAAACTGCTCTGTATTCTTGGGATTCATCTCAGAGAGTTAAAACTATCTTTTGATTCAGCAAGTTGGAAACACTCTGTAGAATTGGCGAAGGAACACGTGGAGTCCATTGGGACCTAAGGGGAAAAACAGTATATCAACAGGTGAAAACTAAAAGGAAGTTCTCTGTGTATCTGCTTTGTGATGTTGTATTCATATCATAGAGATAAGCCTTTTGATTGATTCAACTAGTTGGAAGCACTCTTTTTGTAGAATCTGCAATGGGACTTGGAAGCATATTGAGGCCTGTTGCAAAAAACTGAATATCTACAGATATAAACTAGAAAGAAGCTCCATGTGAAACTGCTTTGTGATGAGCGAATTTGTCTCATAGAGGTATAATATCTTTTTGATACAGCAGGCTGTAAACACTCTTTTTGTAGAATCTGTGAAGGACAGTTTGGAGGCCTTTGTGGCTTGTGGAAAGAAACTGAATACCCCCACATAAAAGCTAGAAAGAAGCTATCTGTGAAGCTGTTTTCTGATTTGTAGTTTCATCTCATTGAGTTAAACATGTCTTTTTATTCAGCGGGCTAAAACAATCTTTTTGGAGAACCTGCGAAGGGACATCTGGGAGCACATTGAGGCCATATAGAAAAACTGAATATCCCCAGATAAAAACTAGAAAGAAGCTCTCTGTGAAACTGCTTGGTGATGTGTGAATTTACCTCACAGAGTTAAAAGTTTTATTTTATTTTATTTTATTTATTTTTTGTTTGATTTAGCAGTTTGTAAATACTCCTTTGGCAGTATCTGTGAAGGCACATTTGGGAGCCCATTATGGCCTATGGGGAAAACTGAATACCTCCAGATAAAAGCTAGAAGGAAGCTGTCTGAGAAACCTCTTTGTGATATGTGGATTCATCTCACAAAGTTAAACCTTTCTTTTGATTCAGCAGGTTAGAAAAAAATCTATTTGTAGAATTGCAAAGGGGCACTTTTGATTGCATTGATACATTTGGGGAAAACCCCAATATCACCAAATAAAAAGTAGAAAGAAGCTATCTGAGAAACTGCTTTGTGATGTGGGGATTCATCTCTCAGAATTAAAGCTTTCTTATGACACAGCAGGTTGAAAACACTCTTTTTGTATAATCAGCGAAGAGACATTTTGGAGTCCCTGGAGGCCTATGGGGAAAAACTGAATATCCCCAGATAATAACTAGAAAGAAGCTGTTTGTGAAACTGCTTTCTCATGCATGGATTCATTTCACAGATTTAAACTTTTCTTTTGATTTTTTAGATTGGAAACACTCTTTGTAGAATCTGCGAAGGGACCTTCGGGAGCACATTGAGGTCCTTGGAGAAAAACTGAATATCTTCAGATAAAAACTAGAAAGAAGCTCTCTGTGAAACTGCTTGGTGATGTGTGGATTTATTTCACATATTTAAAACATTTTTTTTGATTCAGCAGGTTGGAAACACTCCTTTTGTACAATCTGCAAAGAGACATTTGGGAGCTCATTGTAGCCTATGGGGAAAAACTTCGTATCCCCACATGAAAACTAGAAAGAACTATCTGTGAAACTGCTTTGTGATGTGTGGATTCATCTCAGTGGGCTAAACCTTTCTTTTGATTCAGCATTATGGAAATACTCTTTTTGTACAATATGGAAAGGGACATTTGGGAGCCCATTGAGACCTATGGAAAAAATCATAATATTCCCAGACAAAAACTATAAAGAAGTTGTCTGTGAAAATACTATGTAATGTGTGTATTCATTTAACAGAGTTAAGCCTACCTTTTTTTGAATCAACAGGTTGGAAATACTCTTTTTGTAGAATCTTCAAGGGGAAATTTGGGATCCCATTGAGGCCTATAAGGAAAAACTGAATATCCCCAGGTAACAACTTGAAAAAAAGGTTTCTGTGAAACTGCTTTGTGATATGTGGATTCATGACACAATGTTAAACCTTACAATTGATTCAGCTAGTTGGAAAGACTCTTTCTGAAGAATCAACAAAGGGACCTTTGGAAGCCCATTGTGGCCTATGGGAAAACACTAATATCCCCAGATAAAAACTAGGAAAAAAAGCTATTTGTTCAACTTATGGGTTGATTCATCTCACAGATTTAAACTTCTCTTTTGATTCACCCAGTTGGAAACACTTTTTGTAGATCTGCAAAGAGACATTTGGAAGCCCATTGAGTCCTACAGGGAAAAACTGAATATCCACAGATAAAAATTTGAAAGAAGCTCTCTGTGAAACTGCTTTGTGATGTGTGGATTTATCTCATGGATTTAAAACATTTTTCTTGATTCAGCAGATTGGAAACATTCCTTTTGTAGAATCTGCGAAGGGACGTTTGGTAACCCTCTGTGGTTGTTGGAAAAAATCCAAATATCCCAAGAGGAAAGCTAGAAAAAAGCTACCTGTAAAATCGCTTTGTGTTATGTGAATTCATCTCACAGTGTTAAATTTTTCTTTTGATTCAGCAGTTTGGAAACACTCTTTTTGCAGAATCTGTAAAGTGACACTTGGGAGCCCATTGAGGCCTAAGGGAAAAAAAAATTCCCAGTAAAAATCTAGAAAGAAGGCATTAGTAAAATTTCTTTGTGATGTGTGGATTCATCTCACAGGGTTAAATAGTTCTTTTCATTCAACAAATTTCACAAGTTGGAGACCTTCTTTGTAGAATCTGTGAATGGACATTTCGGAGCACATTGATGCCTATGAAGAAAAATAGAATATGCCCAGACAAAAACTAGAAAGAAGCTAGCTGTGAAACTATTTTGTGATGTGTGGATTCATCTCACAGAGTTAAAACATTTTTCTGATTCAGTAGCTTGGAAACACTCTTTTTGTAGAATCTACAAAGGGAGAATATTGGGGCCTATGGGGAAACACCACACATATCCAGATAAAAACTAGAAAGAAGCTATCTGTGAAACTGCTTTGTGATGTGTGGATTCATCTCACAGAGGTAAACGTTGCTTTTGATTTAGTAGGTTGGAAACACTATTTTTGTAGAATCCTTGAGGACACATTTTGAAGCCTATTTTGACCAAGGGAAAAAGTGAATATCCCTAGATAAAAACTAGAAAGAAGATATCTGTGATACTGATTTGTGATTTTTGGATTTATCTGACAGAGTCAAACCTTTCTTTTTATTTAGCATGTTGGATACACTCTTTTGTAGAATCTGGAAAGGGACGTTTGGGAGCCCATTGAGGGCTTAGGGGAAAAACAAAATATCCACAGATTAAAAACTAGAAATAAGTTTTCTGTGAAAGTGCTTGTTGATGTGTGGATTCATCTCACAGAGTTAAATGTTTCTATTGATTCAAGAAGTTGAAGAACCTCTCTTTGTAGAATCTGTGAAGGGACATTTGGGAGCATATTGATATCTATGGGGAAAAACAGTATCTCCGTAGATGAAAACTAGAAATAAACTATCTGCAAAACTGCTTTGTGATGTGTGGATTCACCTCTCAGAGTTAGACCTTTTTTATGATTTATCAGGTTTGAAACACTATTTTGTAGAATCTTGAGGACACATTTTGAAGCCTATTTTGACCAAGGGAAAAAGTGAATATCCCTAGATAAAAACTAGAAAGAAGATATCTGTGATACTGATTTGTGATTTTTGGATTTATCTGACAGAGTCAAACCTTTCTTTTGATTCAGCAGGTTGGAAACACTCTTTTGTAGAATCTGGAAAGGGACGTTTGGGAGCCCATTGAGGGCTTAGGGGAAAAACAAAATATCCACAGATTAAAAACTAGAAATAAGTTTTCTGTGAAAGTGCTTGTTAATGTGTGCCTCACCTCACAGAGTTAAATGTTTCTATTGATTCAAGAAGTTGAAGAACCTCTCTTTGTAGAATCTGTGAAGGGACATTTGGGAGCATATTGATATCTATGGGGAAAAACAGTATCTCCGTAGATGAAAACTAGAAATAAACTATCTGCAAAACTGCTTTGTGATGTGTGGATTCACCTCTCAGAGTTAGACCTTTTTTTATGATTTATCAGGTTTGAAACACCTTTTTTGTGTGTAATTGGCAAAGGAACATTTTGGAGCTGATTGAGATCAATGGGGAAAAACCAAATATCCCCATAATAACTAGAAAGAAGCTATCTGTGAAACTGCTTTCTCATGTGTTTATTCATATCACAGAGTTAAACAGTTCTTTTGATTTTTTAGGTTGAAAACACAATTTTTGTAGAATCTGTGAAGGGATATATGGGAGCCCATTATAGCCTATGGAGAAAAACTGAATATCCCCACATGGAAACTAGAAAGAAGGTATCTGAGAAACTGCTTTGTGATGCGTGGATTCATCTCACAGAGTTAAATCTTCCTTTTGATTCAGCAGGTTCAAAATTCTCTTTTCATAGAATCTGGAAAGTGACATTTAAGAACACATTAAGGCCAATGGTGAAAAGCTGAACTACCCAGATAAAAACTAGAATGAAGCTATTTGTGAACCTGATTGGTGTTGTGTGGATTCATCTGACAGAGTTAAACCTTTCTTTTGATTCAGTAGATTGGAACTACTTTTTTTGTAGAATCTGTGAAGTGACATTTGGGAGCCCACTGAGGCTTATGCGGAAAAATTCAATGTCCCCAAATAACAACTGGAAAAGTGGTAATTGCGAATCTGCTTTGTGATGTGTGGATTCATCTCACAGACTTAAGCATTTTGATTGATTCAGCTAGCTTGAAAAACTATTTTATAGAATCTACCAAATGATATTCAGGAGCCCATTCTGGCCTATGGGAATAAACCTAATATCTCAGTATAAAAACTAGAAAAAAGCTATCTGTTCAGCTGCTTTGTTATGGTTTAATTCATCTGACAGACTTAAACTTATCTTTTGATTCACAAAATTGGAAACAGTCTTTTCATCAAACTTGCAAAGGAACATTTTGGAGTCCATTGAGTCCTGTAGGGAAAAACAAAATATCCCCATATAAAAACCAGAATGAAGCTCTCTGTGAAACTGTTTTGTGATGTGTGGATTCATCTAACAGAATTGGACCTTCCTTTGATTCACCAAGTTGGAAGCACTCTTTCTGTAGAATGTGCAAAAGGACATTTTGTAACACATTGAGGCCTATGGGGAAAAACCAAATATCCACAGGTAAAAACTAGAACAAAGCTACCTGTGAAACTGCTTTGTGTTCTGTGAATTCATCTCACAGGGTTAAAACTTTATTTTGATTCAGCATGTTGTAAACACTTTTTTTGTAGAAACTGTGAAGGGACATTTGGGAGACCATTGAGGCCTATGGGGAAATTCAAATATCCCCAGATAAAAACTAGAAAGAAGTTGATTCTGAACCTACTTTGTTATGTGTGGATTCATATTACAGATTTAAAGCTTTCTTTTCATTCAGCAGGAAGGAAACACTCTCTTTTTAGAATCTGCTAAGTGATATTTTAGAGCCCATTGTGGTCTATGGGGACAAAAAGTATTTTCAGATAAAAACAAGAAAGAAACTATCTATGAAACTTCTTTTTATTTTGTGGATTCATCTCACAGAATTAAACTTTTTTTTGATTCAGCAGTTTGGAAAACTCTTTTGGTAGAATTGTCGAAGGGACACTTTTTGCCCATTGAGGCCTATTGGGAAAAACCAAATATACCGAGATAAAAACTAGAAAGAAGGTATCTGTGAAAGTACTGGCTATTGTGTGGATTCATCTTACAGAGTTAAACCTTTCTTTTGATTCACCTAGTTGGAACCACTCCTTTTGTAGAATTTGTGAAGAAGAATTTGGGAACCCTATAAGGCCCATGGGGGAAAAAATGAATGTCCCCAGATAAATACTGGAAAGAAGCTATCTGTGAAAATGCTTTGTGTTGTGTGGATTAATCACACAGAGATAAATCTTTCTTTTGATTCTGCAGGTTGGAGCCCCTCTGTTTGTAGAATTTGTGAAGAGACATTTGGAAGCCCATTGAGGCCCGTGGGGGAAAACAGAATACCCCTAGACAAAAACTAGAAAGAAGTTATCTGTGAAACTGTTTTGTGCTGTATGGATTCATCTCACAGGGTTAAATTTTTGTTTTTATTCAGCAGGTAGGAAACATTCTTTTTGTAGAATTTGGAAGGGGACATTTGGGAGCCCATTGAGGCCTAAGGGGAAAAACCAAATATACCCAGATGAAAACTAGAAAGAACCTATCTGTGAAATTGCTCATTGATGTGAGGATTCATCTTATAGAGGTAAAACTTTTTTTTTATTCAGAAAGTTAGAAACACTCTTTTTGAGATTATATGAGGGAACGTTTTGGAGTTCATTGAGGTCTATGGGGAGAAACAGAGTATCCAGAGAAAAAAGCTAGAAAGAAGCTATATCTGAAACTGCTTTTCCATGTCTGTATTCATATCAGAGTCAAACCTTTCTTTTGATTCAGTACATTGGAAAAACTTTTTTCCTAGAATCTATGAAGGGACATTTGAGAGCCTACTGAGGTCTATGGGGAAAAACAGAATATTCACAGATAAAAACTAGAAAGAAGCTATCTATGAAACTGCTTTGTGATGCGTAGATTCATCTCTCGGGGTTAAAACTTTATTTTGATTCAGCAGGATGAAAACACTCTTTTGTAGAATCTGAGAAGGGACGTTTGGGAGCCCATGAGGCCTCTTGGGCAAAACTGAAAATTTCAGATAAAAACTCAAAAAAAGCTATCTGTGAAACTGCTTTGTTATGGTTTAATTCATCTGAAATCCCATCCTGAAGGATACCAGCTGTATGTACATCTGGTCACCTAGCCTAAGGCTGAGCAAACAGAAGGCGGAGACTTCCACTGTGCACGCTTGGGTAAGTCAACTTTCTTCTCCATTTTCTACCTATAACCTTATTGTAGGTTTCATTTCTCAGACAGCAGTACAGAAATAGAAAAACCTTCAATTATACTTTGTGTAATTGAATTATACAATTCAATTATAATTATGCAAGTATAATTATACTTTCAATTATCCTTCTATGACTGCCAAGTAATAATTTAGCAATACCTTACTGATTGGAATAATAAAGTTGTGATCATATGGCTGAGAAAAATCATATGACCTTGTGATGGTTAATATCATGTGTCTCTGAGCAAAATATTGCAAGGACAGAAAACCAAACTCCACATGTTCTCACTCATAGGTGGGAAGTGAACAATGAGAACACTTGGACACAGGGTGGGGAACATCACACACCGGGTTCTATTGTGGGGTGGGGAGGGGAGGATAGCATTAGGAGATTTACCTAAAGTAAATGATGAGTTAATGGGTGCAGCACACCAACATGGCACGTGTATACATATGTAACAAACTTGCATACTGTGCACATGTAC
>DAKLCV010001968.1:0-30284 GCA_030247045.1 Colobus guereza
CTAAGGATCATTCTCAAATATCCTTCCTCAGATTCCACAAAAACAGTGATTTTAAGCTGCTCAATCCAAAGAATGGTTTAACTCTAGGAGACGAATACCCACATCATAAAGCAGTTGCTCAGAACGTTTCTCTGCAGGTTTCATCGGAAGGCATTTCCTCACTCACCACAAGCCTCCGGGCATCACTACACATCCCGTCACAGATTCTTCAAAGACAGAGTTTTGAAACCTGGCCACATAGAATAAGCATTAACTCTGTGAAGTGAAGGCACACATCAGAGAGTAGATTCTTGGAGTGCTTCTACTTCGATTTTTTTTCAGTATATGTCACTGTTCATCATAGTCCTCAATACTTTCCAAAATATCACTTTTTCGGTTTCACAGGAACAGTGTTCAAACGCTGCCTTGTGAGAAAACAGGTATAACTCCCTGAGTGGAATGCAAATATCACAAAGTAGTTTCTCAGAAAGCTTTTATGCAGTTTTATATGAAGATTTCTCCTCTTTCACCTTTGGACTCAATGTGCTCCCTAATGACCCTTCATGAATCCGTGCATGATGGAGTTTCCAAACTGCATAATAAAAGAAAAGTTTAACTATGCAAGACGAATCAATATAGCTAACACAAAGCAGTTTCACAGAAATCTGCTTTTCAGTTTTTGTCTCAGGATATTTCCTTTTTGACAATAGCCCTCCCTATACTCCCGAATGTCTTTTGGTAGCTCTTTCTCCAAAAGGGATTCTGGAATCCTCTAGGAGAAGACAGGAACAGTGTTCAAATACTGCCTTCTGAGAAAACAGGAATAACTCCCTGAGTGGAATGCATACATCACAATATAGTTTCTCAGAATGCTTCTATCCAGTTTTTATCTGAAAATATCTCCTCTTTCACCATAGGCCTGAATGTGCTCTCAAATGTCCCTTGGCTGATAAATAGAGCTAACACAAAGCAATACAAGTGATATTTTGGAATGCATTTAGGATTATGGTGATTAGTGAAATATACTGAAATAAAATCGAGGAAGAACCATTCCAGGAATGTACTCTCAGATATGTGCATTCACTTCACAGTGTTAATGCTTACTCTATGTTGCCCAGTTTCGAAACTCTGTCTTTGAAGAATCTGTGAAGGATATTTAGTGACACCCGGAGGCTTGTGGTGAGCGAGGAAACGCTCTTCCGATGAAACCTGCAGAGAAATGTTCTGAGCAACAGCTTTGTGATGTGTGTATTCGTCTCCAAGAGTTAAACCATTCTTTAGATTGCGCAGCTTGAAATCATTGTTTTGTGGAATCTGAGGAAGGACATTTGGGAACGATCCTTAGAATATGGAGAAAGAAATATCCTCAGGTAAAATCCAGAAGGAAGCTTTCTGTGAAACTGCTCTGTGTCGTCTTAATTCCTCTCACTCAGTTAAGCCTCTCTTTTCATTGAGCAGTTTTCTAACCCTGTGTATGTTTAGCATGTGATGGGATATTTGGGAGGACTTTGAGGCTGAAAAAGGAAATATGTTCAGACCAAACTCAAGGAACTGCTTTGTGACGTGTGCATTCCAGTCACAGTGTTATACCTCTCTTCTCATACAGAGAAACCCTTTTGGAGAAACAGGTACCAAGTGATATTGCATGTTGATGCCAATGATGAAAAGGAAATAGCCTCAGACAAAACTGGAAAGAAGCTTTCTGTGAAACTGCTTTGTGATGTGTGTATTCATCTCACATAGATAAAGCTTTCTTTACATTACGCAGCTTGAAACTGTCATGGACGGATCCATGAAGGACCTTTCAGCACATTCTGGACTATGGTGAAAAGGAAATATCTTCAGATAAAAACTGGAAAGAAGCTTTCTGTGAATCTGCTTTTGCTATGTTTATTCATCTCACATAGATGAAGCTTTCTTTACATTACACTTGAAATTCTCCTCTGTATGGATCTGTGAAGGATATTTGAGATCACTTTATTCTTTCCAAAGGGTTAAAAGCTTCCATTTCCCAGTTTGAAAGTGGTCTTTCATTCTGCATAGGGATACTTGGTGACCAGACTGTGTAAGGAAATGTCTTCCATCGATCGAAGAAGCTTTCTGTGAAACTGCTTTGTGATGTGTGTATTCATCTCATAGAGTTAAATCATTCTTTGGATTGAGCAGCTTGAAATCACTGTTTCTGTGGAATCTGAGAAAGGATAAATGCTCTTTAGAATATCCTGAAAAGAAATAACCTCAGAGAAACCAGAAGGAAGCTTTCTGAAACTGCTCTGTGTCGTCTTAATTCCTCTCACTCAGATAAGCCTCTCTTTTCATTGAGCAGTTTTCTAACCCTGTGTATGTTTAGCATGTGATGGGATATTCAGGAGCACTTTGAGGCTAATGATCAAGAAATATTCTCAGACAAAACTGGAAGAAGCTTTCCGAGGAACTGCTTTGTGATGTGCATTCCAGTCACAGTGTTATACCTCTCTTCTCATACAGCATCAGAAACCCTTTTGGAGAAACAGGTACCAGGTGATATTCAGGAGCATGTTGATGCTGATGGAAAAGAAACAGCCTCAGACAAAACTGGAAAGAAGCTTTCTGAAACTACTCTGTGATATCTGTAATCATCTCACATAGATAAAGCTTTCTTTACATTACAGCTTGAAACTGTCATGGACAGATCCACAAAGGACCTTCGGCACATTCTGGACTATGGTGAAAAGGAAATATCTTCAGATAAAAACTGGAAAGAAGCTTTCTGTGAATCCATTTAAACAATCTTCCTGTAAAATGAAAGTGATATTCGGGATTGAAACTATAAAAGTGAAATGTCATTGAAGAAAAAAACAGAAAAAGCCTAAGAAACTGCTTACATTTCCATTCTTTTCACAGTTAAAACTACACTGTATTTCTCCTTTTAAGGCTGTGTTTGAGGTTCTGAAGTTATAAAAGTGACAACCGGAGGCTGTGTGCAAAATATCTTCCATCGAAATTGGAAATAAGCTTTCTGTTACTGATGTTTGCATTCATCTCAGAGTTAAATCATTCTTTGGATTGAGCAGTTGGAAATCACTCTTTCTGTGAAATCTGAGAAAGGATATTTCAAAATGCTCTTTAGAATATCCTGAAATAGAAATAATCTCAAAGAGAACCAGAATGAATCTTTCTGGGAAACTGCTCTGTGTCGTCTTAATTCCTCTCACTAAGATAAGCCTCTCTTTTCATTGAGCAGTTTTCTCACCCTGTGTATGTTTACGTGTGATGGGATATTCGGGAGCACTTTGAGGCTAATGATCAAAAACGAAATATTCTCAGACCGAAACTGGAGAGAAGCTTTCTGAGGAACTGCTTTGTGATGTGTGCATTCCACTCACAGTGTTATACCTCTCTTCTCATACAGCATCAGGAAACCCTTTTGGAGAAACAGGTACCAAGTGATATTCGGGAGCATGTTGATGCCAATGGTGAGAAAGGAAATAGCCTCAGACAAAACTGGCAAAAGCTTTCTAGGAAACTACTCTGTGATATGTGTAATCATCTCACATAGATAAAGCTTTCTTTACATTACACAGCTTGGAAACTGTCATGGACGGATCCACGAAGGGACTTTTGGGAGCACATTCTGGACTATGGTGAAAAAGGAAATATCTTCAGATAAAAACTGGAAAGAAGCTTTCTGTGAATCTGCTTTTGCTATGTTTATTCATCTCACATAGATGAAGCTTTCTTTACATTACAGCTTGAAACTGTCATGGACAGATCCACAAAGGATATTTGGGATCACATTCAGGCCTATGGTGAAATAGGAAATATAGTCAGATAAAAACTGGAGAGAAGCTTTCTGAGAAACTGCTTGGTGATGTGTGCATTCCACTCAGGGAGTTATAACTTTCTTCTCATAAGGCACAGTTTGAACACTGTTCCTGTAAAACCAAAAGAGTGATATTCGGAGCACATTGAAGACTATGGCAAAAGTGAAATGTCATCCAATAAAAAACAGAAAGAAGCACTCGAAGAAACTGCTCTCTGACATGTCCATTCTTTTCACAGGGTTAAAGCTTACTCTACATTTCCCAGTTTGAAATTCTGTCTTTGAAGAATCTGTGAAGGGATATTTGGGATCACATTCAGGCCTATGGTGAAAGAGGAGATATCTTCAGATAAAAACTGGAAAGAAGCTTTCTGTGAAACTGCTTTGTGATGTTTGTATTCATCTCATAGAGTTAAATCATTCTTTGGATTGAGCAGTTTGAAATCACTGTTTTGTGGAATCTGAGAAAGGACATTTGGAAATGCTCTTTAGAATATCCTGAAAAAGAAATAACCTCAGAGAGAAACCAGAAGGAAGCTTTCTGTGAAACTGCTCTGTGTCACGTGAATTCTCACACAGTTAAGCTTCTCTTTTCATTGAGCTGTATCATAACACTGTTTTTGTTTAGTCTGTGAAGGATATTCTGGAGGGCTTTGAGGCTTATGGTGAGAAAGGAAACGTCTTCAGATAGAAACTGGAGAAGCTTTCTGAGGAGCTGCTTTGTGACGTGTGCATTCCACTCACAGAAATATACCTTTCTTCTCCTAAAGTTCAGAATCCCTTTTGGAGAAACAGGTACCAAGTGATATTCGGGAGCATGTTGATGCCATGGTGAAAAGGAAATATCCTCAGACAAAAACTGGAAAGAAGATTTCTGTGAAACTGCTTTGTGTTAGATATATTTATTCATCTCACATAGTTAAAACTTTAATTATATTATGCAGTTTGGAAACTGTCATGCACAGATCCACGAAGGGACATTCAGGAGCACATTCAGGCCTATGGTGAAAGAGGAGATATCTTCAGATAAAAACTGGATAGAAGCTTTCTGAGAAACTACTTTGTGATGTATGCATTCCACTCAGGGAGTTATACCTCTTTTCTCACAAGGCAGTGTTTGAACACTGTTCCTGTGAAACCGAAAAGTGATATTTCAAAACGCCTTGAGGACTATGGCGAATAGTGAAATATACTGAAATAAAATCGAGGAAGAAGCATTCCAAGAATCTGCTCTCTGATATGTGCATTCACTTCACAGAGTTAATGCTTACTCTATGTTGCCCAGTTTGAAACTCTGTCTTTGAAGAATCTGTGAAGGGATATTTAGTGACGCCTGGAGGCTTGTGGTGAGCAAGGAAATGTCTTCCATGAAACCTGCAGAGAAACGTTCTGAGCAACTGCTTGTGATGTTTGTATTCATCTCCTAGAGTTAAACCATTCTTTGGATTGAGCAGCTTGAAATCACTGTTTTTGTGGAATCTGAGGAAGGACATTTGGGAACATCCTTAGAATATGGAGAAAGAAATATCCTCAGGTAAAATCCAGAAGGAAGCTTTCTGTGAAACTGCTCTGTGTTGTCTTAATTCCTCTCACTCAGATAAGCCTCTCTTTTCATTGAGCAGTTTTCTAACCCTGTGTATGTTTAGCGTGTGATGGGATATTCGGAGCACTTTGAGGCTAATGGTGAAAAGGAAATATGTTCAGACCGAAACTGGAGAAGCTTTCGAGGAACTGCTTTGTGATGTGCATTCCACTCACAGTGTTATACCTCTCTTCTCATACAGCGTCAGGAAACCCTTTTGGAGAAACAGGTACCAAGTGATATTCGGGAGCATGTTGATGCCATGGTGAAAAGGAAATAGCCTCAGACAAAAACTGGAAAGAAGCTTTCTAGGAAACTACTCTGTGATATGTAATCATCTCACATAGATAAAGCTTTCTTTACATTACACAGCTTGGAAACTGTCATGGACGGATCCACGAAGGACCTTCAGGAGCACATTCAGGACTATGGTGAAAAGGAAATATCTTCAGATAAAAACTGGAAAGAAGCTTTCTGTGAATCTGCTTTTTTGCTATGTTTATTCATCTCACATAGATGAAGCTTTCTTTACATTACACAGCTTGAAACTGTCATGGACGGATCCACGAAGGACCTTCAGGAGCACATTCAGGCCTATGGTGAAATAGGAAATATAGTCAGATAAAAACTGGAGAGAAGCTTTCTGAGAAACTGCTTGGTGATGTGTGCATTCCACTCAGGGAGTTATAACTTTCTTCTCATAAGGCACAGTTTGAACACTGTTCCTGTAAAACCAAAAGAGTGATATTCGAGCACATTGAAGACTATGGCAAAAGTGAAATGTCGTCCAATAAAAACAGAAAGAAGCACTCGAAGAAACTGCTCTCTGACATGTCCATTCTTTTCACAGGGTTAAAGCTTACTCTACATTTCCCAGTTTGAAAGTCGGTCTTTGAGGGTTCTGTGAAGGGATAGTAAGTGGCAACGAGGCCTGTGTGAGGCAAGGAAATGTCTTCCATCGAAAATCGGAGAGAAGCTTTCTGTGAATCTGCTTTTGCTATGTTTATTCATCTCACATAGATAAAGCTTTCTTTACATTACGCAGTTTGAAACTCTGTCTTTGAAGAATCTGTGAAGGGATATTCTGGAGGGCTTTGAGGCTAATGGTGAAAAGGAAATAGCCTCAGACAAAAACTGGAAGAAGCTTTCTGTGAAACTGCTCTGTGTCACGTGAATTCTGCTCACACAGTTAAGCTTCTCTTTTCATTGAGCTGTATCATAACACTGTTTTTATTTAGTCTGTGAAGGGATATTCTGGAGGGCTTTGAGGCTAATGGTGAGAAAGGAAACGTCTTCAGATAGAGACTGGAGAAGCTTTCTGAGGAGCTGCTTTGTGACGTCTGCATTCCAGTCACAGAAATATACCTTTCTTCTCATAGAGGATTCTGGAATCCCTTTTGGAGAAAAAGCTACCAAGAGATATTCGGGAGCACTTTGAGGCTAATGGTGAAAAGGAAATATCTCAGACAAAACTGGAAAGAAGATTTCTGTGAAACTGCTTTGTGTTAGATATATTTATTCATCTCACATAGATAAAGCTTTCTTTACATTTCCCAGCTTGGAAACTGTCATGGACGGATCCAAGAAGGGACCTTCGTGAGCACATTCTGGACTATGGTGAAAAAGAAAATATCTTCAGATAAAAACTGGAAAGAAGCTTTCTGTGAATCTGCTTTTTGTTATGTTTATTCATCTCACATAGATGAAGCTTTCTTTACATTACACAGAGTTCCTTGATGAAGAGTGTATTTGGGATCACATTTGGGCCTATGGTGAAATAGGAAATATAGTCAGATAAAAACTGGAGAGAAGCTTTCTGAGAAACTGCTTGGTAATGTGTGCATTCCACTCAGGAGTTTTAACTTTCTTCTCATAAGGCACAGTTTGAACACTGTTCCTGTGAAACCAAAAGAGTGATATTCGGAGCACATTGAAGACTATGGCAAAAAGTGAAATGTCATCCAATAAAAAACAGAAAGAAGCACTCGAAAAAACTGGTCTTTGGCATGTCCATTCTTTTCACAGGATTAAACTTACTCTATATTTCCCAGTTTGAAAGTCGTTCTTTGAGGGTTCTGTGAAGGGATATTAATTGGCAACCACAGGTCTGTGTCAAGCAAGGAAATGTCCTCCATTGGAAATCGGAGAATCTTTCTGCGCAACTCTTTGTGATGTTTGTTTTCATCTCATAGTTAAATCATTCTTTGGATTGAGCAGTTTGAAATCACTGTTTCTGGGGAATCTGAGAAAGGACATTTGGAAACGCTCTTTAGAATATCCTGAAAACTAAATAACCTCAGAGAGAAACCAGAAGGAAGCTTTCCGTGAAACTGCTCTGTGTCACGTGAATTCTGCTCACACAGTTAAGCTTCTCTTTTCATTGAGCAGTATCATACCACTGTTTTTGTTTTGTCTGTGAAGGGATATTCAGGAGTGCTTTGAGGCTTATGGTGAGAAAGGAAACGTCTTTAGATAGAAACTGGAGAGAAGCTTTCTGAGGAGCTGCTTTGAGACGTGTGCTTTCCACTCACAGAGATACACCTTTCTTCTCCTAGAGGATTCTGGAATCCCTTTTGGAGAAACAGGTACCAAGTGATATTCGGAGCACTTTGAGGCTTACGGTGAAAAGGAAATATCCTTAGAGAAAAACTGGGATGAAGATTTCTGTGAATCTGCTTTATTCATCTCCCATAGTTAAAACTTTTCTTATATTATGCAGTTTGGAAACTCCGTCATGCATGGATCCTCGAAGGGACATTGGGGAGCACATTCAGGCCAATGGTGAAAGAGGAGATATCTTCAGATAAAACTGGATAGACGCTTTCTGAAAAACTACTTTGTGATATATGCATTCCACTCAGAGTTATACCTCTTTTCTCACAAGGCAGCTTTTGAACACTGTTCCTGTGAAACCAAAAAGTGATATTTTGGAGCATTGAGGACTATGGCGAATAGTGAAATATCCTCAAATAAAATCGAGGAAGAAGCATTCCAAGAATCTGCTCTCTGATATGTGCATTCATTGCACAGAGTTAATGTTTACTCTACGTTGCCCAGTTTCAAAATTCTGTCTTTGAAGAATCTGTGAAGGGATAGTTATTGATGCCTGGAGGCTTGTGGTTAGCAAGAAAGCATCTTCCAATGCAACTAGCAGAGAAAGGTTCTGAGCAACTGCTTTGCGATGTGTATTCGTCTCAGAGTTAAACCATTCTTTTGACTGTGCAGTTTGAAATCACTGTTTTTGTGGAATCTGAGGAAGGACATTTGAGAATGATCCTTAGATTATGGAGAAAGAAATATCCTCAGGAAAATCCAGTAGGAAGCTTTCTGTGAAACTGCTCTGTGTCATCTTAATTCCTCTCACTCAGTTAAGCCTCTTTTCATTGAGCAGTTTTCTAGCCCTGTGTATGTTTAGCGTGTGATGGGATATTCAGGAGCACTTTGAGGCTTACGGTGAAAAAGGAAATATTTTCAGACCGAAACTGGAGGGAAGCTTTCTGAGGAACTGCTTTGTGACATGTGCATTCCAGTCACAGTGTTATACCTGTCTTCTCATACAGCGTCGGGGAAAACTTTTTGGAGAAACAGGTACCAAGTGATATTCGGGAGCATGTTGATGCCGATGGTGAAAAGCCAAATAGCCTCAGACAAAACTGGAAAGAAGCTTTTTAGGAAACTACTCTGTGATATGTGTGATCATCTCACATAGATAAAGCTTTCTTTACATTACACAGGTTGGAAACTGTCATGGACGGATCCATGAAGTGACCTTCGAGAGCACATTCTGGACTATGGTGGAAAAGGAAATATCTTCAGATAAAAACGGGGAAGAAACTTTATGTGAATCTGCTTTTTGCAATGTTTATTCATCTCACATAGATTAAGCTTTCTTTACATTATGCATGTTGGAAACTCCCTCGTGGATGGATTCGCAAAGGATATTTGGGATCACATTGAGGCCTATGGTGAAATAGCAAATATAGTCAGATAAAAACTGGAGAGAAGGTTTCTGAGAAACTGCTTTGTGACGTGTGCATTCCATTCACAGTGTTATACCTGTCGTCTCATACAGCATTGGGGAAATCGTTTTGGAGCAACATGTACCAAGTGATATTCGGGAGCATATATCTTCTGAATATCCCTTTGCAGACTAAACAAAAACAGTGTTATGATACTGTTCTCTGAAAAGAGAAGCAGAAAACTGCTCAATGAAAAGATAGGCTTAACTGAGCAATAGGAATTAAGATGACACAGAGCAGTTTCACAGAAAGCTTCTGTTTGGATGAACGGAGGCAAGATGGCACTTCTGGGTTCTTCATCATCAACTTTTCCCATGTGAAAATGTAGCCAGCGCCCAGGAAGGTGCAGACCAATCAGGCATGCACCAGATGATGTCAATCTGAAGAGACCAAGATTTACCTGGTGGCACCTGTGGAGCCCCTCCTCCTCCTGACACGTCCGTGCCCACCTATTGCCCTTCCACTAGTAGAAAACCTGCTTCCGGTAGAAGTGGGGAGGGCTTCCTCAGCCCCATTCTTGTTGGGACTGCATCAGGAACTCCGCCGAGAGCTCTATCAGGCGACTCTCTCGGCCTCCTTTGCCAGAGGCCGACAGACCTCACCTTGCACACCTTCCTCTCTGGAGCTAGATGACCAAAGAATAAATTTGCAGTTTTGCTTTTAGCCTTGCCTACTCACTGGTTCTTTTGTGCTCTCTCTGGTGGTTTAGAAAAACAAATCAGTTGGTGCCGAACCCGGAGGAGACCCTCCTCAGGCCTCTAAGGGTTGAGGAACCTCCTCCTGCTCCCACGCCACAGACGGACCAGGACCTGAGACCCGCTTTCCTCACTCTCACGGCCTCTCTGGGGTAAGTGCCCTTGTCTCCTCTTTACCTCCCTCGGCCAAAAATCCTGCACAGGTCCGAGGCCTACTTTTGAGCCACCAAGTGGCTCGGGAGACCCGTTCAGGACAGAGACGTCCATCGCCTGAAGGTAATCTCCACCTTGGCTCCAAGAGCCTCCAGTCTGTCTCTGGTGATTTCAAAGGACGCTTTGAAGCCAGGCAGAGATCTCCATTGTGTAAATAAAGAGGAAACAAATGGGAAACCCCAGTTCAAATTTCTAAAGAGCACCCTTTAGGGTGCCTCCTAGCCAATTTAAAAACCTTACAGCGGTTAATTTTTCTTTCCACTGTGGCGTGGCCCCAATACAAACTAGACAATCAGTCTCAGTGGCCACCAGAGGGCACCTTAGACTGCAATGTTCTGATCGACCTCAGCAATTTCTGCCAGCTGCTGGGAAGTGGTCTGAAATTAATTACATACAAGGCTTTTGGGCCTTATGCTCTCATCCGACTTGTGTAGCCAGTGTTCTTTGGTCCAGGTTATGCTGGCCAAGGACGCCAGCTCACAGGAACCCAAAAAGAGGAGTCTTTATTCCTTTCTGTTCAGCCGGAGGACCTAGGGTTTCCTTCTGTCTCTGTACCCTCACCCCGCCCTACACTCCTCCTTCTTCCCCGTCCAGACTCTTCCTTCCTCTTCTTTATCTACTAGTAATCCATTCGGTCCGTGCCTCCTTTGGGGCCCCAACTGGCTGTCTTGAGTCCCCTGTTTCTGCCCACACCCACTCTAAGTGCCCTGCTGATGCCCCCATTCCTGCCCCACACCCTCCTACAGTGTTAGCACCTTTGCAAGAGGTAGCTGGGGCAGAGGGGTAGTCACAGTTCATGTCCCTTTTTCACTGGCCAACCTTTCCAAAATTGAGAAGCGTTTAGGTGATTTCTCAGGTAATTCTACCATATACATAAAGGAATTTAGATATCTTTGTCAGGCCTATGACTTAACTTGGCATGACCTCCAGGTGATCCTAACTTCTACCCTAAACCCTGAGGAGCAAGAGCGCATCTTAGTGGCTGCCAGGCAGCATGCCAACCAATTACATTTAACTGATGCCACCATTCCACTAGAGGAGCAAGCAGTCCCCTCGGCAGACCCAGACTGGGACTACCATGTAGGCCAGCCTGGGCGCCGTAGGTGAGACATAATGGTCCAGTGTTTGTTGGCTGGTATGCAAGCAGCCTCAAACAAAACTGTAAATTTTAACAAATTAAAAGAACCAGAAGAAAATCCAGCCACATTCTTAAATAGGCTGACTGAGGTTCTAACCCAATATACCCGGTTAGATCCGGCCTCCCCACAGGGCCACCATTTTGGCATCTTATTTCATTTCTCAATCAGCTCCTGACATTCGTAAAAACTTCAAAAGGTAGAGGATGGTCCTCAGACATCAATACAAGACCTAGTTAAATTAGCCTTTAAGGTCTATAACTCCAGAGAGGAGACAGCTGAGGCACAGTGGCAGGCTCGCCTTGAACAGAAGGTGCAGCTCCTAGTGGCGGCTTTACAGCCCAGTCATAACCCCAGACCAGAGAGCACACACCCCGCAGACTCCAAGGCTACAAAAGGAGCCTGCTATAAGTGCGGCAAGGCAGGACACTATGCCAACAAGTGTCCACAAGGTCCCCGAGCCCCAACGCAGCCTTGCTATAAGTGCAAGGCGTCAGGACATTGGGTCAGTGAATGTCCTAATCCTCGTCCACTAGCAACCCCTGCCCTGCTTGCCAACAGGAAGGACACTGGAAGTCTGATTGCCCCACCCTGAGAACAGGTGCCACGTCTCAACGTGACCCCTTTCCCAGGATTCTGGGAGCTCCTTCCAGCTCCTACATTTGGACGATGACAACTGAAGGTGCTGAGACTGGGACCTCCAACACCCTCGCCGAGCCACGGTAACTCTCCTGGTAGTGGGTAAGACAATTTTTTTAATCGACAGTGGGCTACTTATTCTGTTTTGCCGTCCTTCTCTGGACCTGGCCTTCCATCCAATATCTCTGTAGTAGGAGTGGATGGAAAGCCATCTACTCCATGAAAACTCCACTCCTTAATTGCTGCCTGGCCAACAACTACTTTGCAC
Source organism: Colobus guereza (assembly GCA_030247045.1). Taxonomy (NCBI): domain Eukaryota; kingdom Metazoa; phylum Chordata; class Mammalia; order Primates; family Cercopithecidae; genus Colobus; species Colobus guereza. The sequence continues at coordinate 12,334 of DAKLCV010001968.1, forward strand.
TCGTTCCTCATTCCCAGCTAAAAAGGGCCCCTACCGAAAGCAATCAGTGGAAATCAGTTTGGCTTTCCCCCACTCGCCTCAAACTTACTAAATTTTCTTAACTATCTCATACTCCCAGCCTTGCCAGGACTATCCTTCCAACGAATGCTTCCATTCCTCATTCTTATAGTAATACTGTGCCTTATTTTATGTTTTGCCCCATTTTGATCAAATTTCTCTGTGCCAAGATTCAAGAAATCACTCGTCACCTTCAACCAAATGCTTCTTCATCCGTACGTCCAAATACCAACCATAGGTTCTGACCTTAACGACGCCCCTTAACAGCAGGAGGTAGCCAGACAGATCACGGCGCCCCTTATCACTATTATCAATAAAAGGTTGGACTGTTTGGACGAACGGAGGCAAGATGGCACACTTCCGGGTTCTTCATCATCAACTTTTCCCATGAATGAAAATGTAGCCAGCGCCAGGAAGGTGCAGACCAATCAGGCATGTGCCAGGTGATGTCAATCCGAAGAGACCAAGATTTACCTGGTGGCACCTGTGGAGCCCCTCCTCCTCCCGACACGTCCGTGCCCCACCTATTGCCCTTTCACTCCTAGAAAAGCCACTCCCAGCAGATGCGTGGGCTTCCTCAGCCCCCATTCTTGTTGGGACTGCATCAGGAACTCTGCCGAGAGCTCTACAGTGCTCTCGGCCTCCTTTGCCAGAGGCTGACAGACCTCACCTTGCACACCTTCTTCCCTGAAGCTAGATGACCAAAGAATAAATTTGCAGTTTTGCTTTTAGCCTTGCCTACTCACTGGTTCTTTTGTGCTCTCTCTGGTGGTCTTAGAAAAACAAATCAGCTTCCTTCTGGATTTTACCTGAGGATATTTCTTTCTCCATATTCTAAGGATCATTCCCAAATGTCCTTCCTCAGATTCCACAAAACAGTGATTTCAAGCTGCTCAATCCAAAGAATGGTTTAACTCTATGAGACGAATACACACATCACAAAGCAGTTGCTCAGAACGTTTCTCTGCAGGTTTCATTGGAACACGTTTCCTGGCTCACCACAAGCCTCCGGGCATCACTAAATATCCCTTCACAGATTCTTCAAAACAGAGTTTCAAAACTGGGCAACATAGAGTAAGCATTAACTCTGTGAAGTGAATGCACATATCAGAGAGCAGATTCTTGGAATGCTTCTTCCTCGATTTTATTTCAGTATATTTCACTATTCACCATAGTCCTCAATTCGAAATATCACTTTTTCGGTTTCAGAGGAACAGTGTTCAAACACTGCCTTGTGAGAAAAGAGGTATAACTCCTGAGTGGAATGCATACATCACAAAGTAGTTTCTCAGAAAGCTTCTATCCAGTTTTTATCTGAAGATATCTCCTCTTTCACCATAGGCCTGAATGTGCTCCGAATGTCCCTTCATGGATCTGTGCATGACAGAGTTTCCAAACTGTGTAATATAAGAAAAGTTTTAACTATGCAAGATGAATAATATATCTAACACAAAGCAGTTTCACAGAAATCTTCTTTCCAGTTTTTGTCTGAGGATATTTCCTTTTTCACCATATCCATCCCTATACTCCCAAATGTCTCTTGGTAGCTTTTTCTCCAAAAGGAATTCCGGAATCCTCTATGATAAGAAGGGTAAATTTCTGTGAGGGGAATGCACATGTCACAAGGCAGCTCCACAGAAAGCTGCTCTCCAGTTTCTGTCTGAAGATGTTTCCTTCCTCAACGTAAGCCTCAAAGCTCCAGAATATCCCTTGCAGACTAAACAAAAACAGTGTTATGATACTGATCAATGAAAAGAGAAGCTTAACTGTGTGAGCAGAATTCACGTGACACAGAGTAGTTTCACAGAAAGCTTCCTTCTGGATTCTCTTTGAGAATATTTCTTTTTCAGGGTATTCTAAAGAAGGGTTCCAAATGTTCTTTCTCAGATTCCACAGAAGCAGTGATTTCAAACTGCTCAATCAAGGAATGATTTAACTCTCTGAGATGAATAAACATAGCAAAAGCAGATTCACAGAAATCTTCTCTCCAATTTTCGATGGAAGATATTTCCTTGCCTCACTCAGTCCTCCTGTTACCAATGATATCCCTTTGCAGAACCCTCAAAGAACGACTTTCAAACTGGGAAATGTAGAGTAAGCTTTAACCCAGTGAAAAGAATGGACATGTCAGAGAGCAGTTTCTTCCAGTGCTTCTTTCTGTTTCTTATTAGACGACATTTCACTTCTTGCCATAGTCTTCAATATGCTCTGAATATCAGTCTTTTCGTTTTACAAGAACAGTGTTCAAACTGTGCCTTATGAGAAGAAAGTTATAACTGCCTGTGTGGAATGCACACGACACCAAGCAGTTTCTCAGAAAGCTTCTCTCTAGTTTTTATCTGACTATATTTGCTATTTCACCATAGGCCAAATGTGATCCCAAATATCCCTTCATGGATCCATCCATGACAGTTTCAAGCTGCGTAATGTAAAGAAAGCTTCATCTCTGTGAGATGAATAAACATAGCAAAAAGCAGATTCACAGAAAGCTTCTTTCCAGTTTTATCTGAAGATATTTCCTTTTCACCATAGTCCTGAATGTGCTCCTGAAGGTCCCTTCATGGATCCATCCATGACAGTTTCCAAGCTGCGTAATGTAAAGAAAGCTTTATCTATGTGAGATGATTACACATATCACAGAGTAGTTTCCTAGAAACTTCTTTCCAGTTTTTGTCTGAGGCTATTTCCCTTTTCACCATTGGCATCAACATGCTCCCGAATATCACTTGGTACCTGTTTCTCCAAAGGTTTCCCAACTTGTGAAGAAGAATATAACACTGTGACTGGAATGCACATCACAAAGCAGTTCCTCGAAAGCTTCTCTCCAGTTTCAGTCTGAACATATTTCCTTTTCACCATTGGCATCAACATGCTCCCGAATATCCCATCACACTAAACATACACAGGGCTAGAAAACTGCTCAATGAAAAGAAGCTTAACTGTGAGAGAATTAAGATGACACAGAGCAGTTTCAGAAAGCTTCCTCTGGATTTTCTGAGGATATTTCTTCTCCATATTCTAAGGATCGTTCCCAAATGTCCTTCCTCAGATTCCACAAAAACCGTGATTTCAAGCTGCTCAATTCAAAGAATGGTTTAACTCTATGAGACGAATACACACATCACAAAGCAGTGGCTCAGAATGTGTCTCTGCAGATTTCATCGAAAGGCGTTTCCTCACTCACCACAAAGCCCTCAGGCATCACTAAATATCCCTTCACAGATTCTTCACAAACGGAGTTTTGAAACTGGGCAACGTAGGGTAACCACTGACTCTGTGAAGTGAGTGCACATATCAGAGAGCAGATTCCTCGAACGCTTCTTCATCGATTTTATTTCAGTATATTTCACTATACACCATAGTCCTCAATGAGTTCCGAAATATCAATTTTTCAGTTTCACAGGAACAGTGTTCAAACACTGCCTTGTGAGAAAAGAGGTAAAACTCCCTGACTGGAATGCATACATCACAAATTAGTTTCTCAGAAAGCTTCTATGCAGTTTTTATCTGAAGATATCTCCTCTTTCACCATAGGCATGAATGTGCATTCGAACGTCCATTCGTGGATCTGTGCATGACAGACTTTCCAAACTGTGTAATATAATTAAAGTTTTAACTATGAGAGATGCAGAAGTATATCTAACACAAAGCAGTTTCACAGAAATATCCTTTCCAGTTTTTGTCTGAGGATATTTCCTTTTCACCATAGTCCAGAATGTGCTCCGAATATCACTTGGTACCTGTTTCTCCAAAAGGATTCGGAATCCTCTAGGAGAAGAAAGGTATATTTCTGTGAGTGGAATGCACATCACAAAGCAGTTCCTCGAAAGCTTCTCTCCAGTTTCTATCTGAAGACGTTTCCTTTCTCACCGTAAGCCTCAAAGAAGCCCTGAATATCCCTTGCAGACTAAACAAAAGAGTGTTATGATACAGCTCAATGAAAAGAAGCTTAACTGTGTGAGGAATTCGTGACACAGAGCAGTTTCACAGAAAGCTTCCTTCTGGTTTCTCTCTGAGGTTATTTCTTTTCAGGATATTCTAAGAGCGTTTCCAAATGTCCTTTCTCAGATTCCACAGAAACAGTGATTTCAAACTGCTCATACCAAAGAATCATTTAACTCTATAAGATGAATACAAACATCACAAAACAGTTGCACAGAAAGCTTCTCTCTAATTTTTGAAAGAGGATATTTCCTTTCTCAACACAGAATTCAGGTGGCCACTTACTGTCCCTTCACAGAACCCTCAAAGACCGCCCTTCAAACTGGGAAATGCAGAGGAAGCTTTAACCCTGTGAAAAGCATGGACATTTGAGAGGAGTTTCTTCGAATGCTCCTTTCTGTTTTTTATTGCCCACCATTTCACTTTTTGCCATAGTCTTCAATGTGCTCCGAATATCACTCTTTTGGTTTTACAGGAACAGTGTTCAAAATGTGCCTTATGAGAAGAAAGTTATAACTACCTGAGTGGAATGCACACATCATGAAGCAGTTTCTCAGAAAGCTTCTCTCCAGTTTTTATCTGATTATATTTCCTATTTCACCATAGGCCTGAATGTGATCCCAAATATCCCTTCATGGATCCATCCACGAGGGAGTTTCAAGCTGCGTAATACAAAGAAAGCTTCATCTATGTGAGATAAATAAACATAACAAAAAGCAGATTCACAGAAAGCTTCTTTCCAGTTTTTATCTGAAGATATTTCCTTTTTCACCATAGTCCAGAATGTGCTCCCGAAGGTCCCTTCATGGATCCGTCCATGACAGTTTCCAAGCTGTGTAATGTAAAGAAAGCTTTATCTACATGAGATGATTACACATATCACAGAGTAGTTTCCTAGAAAGCTTCTTTCCAGTTTTTCTCTGAGGCTATTTCCCTTTTCACCATCGGCATCAACATGCTCCCAAATATCATTTGGTAGCTTTTTCTCCAAAAGGGATTCCGGAATCCTGTAGGAGAAGAAAGGTATATTTCTGTGAGTGGAATGCACATGTCACAAAGCAGCTCCTCAGAAAGCTTCTCCAGTTTTATCTGAAGATATTTCCTTTTCACCATTAGCCTCAAAGTGCTCCTGAATATCCCATCACAGACTAAACAAAACAGTGCTATGATACAGCTCAATGAAAAGAGAAGCTTAACTGTGTGAGCGGAATTCACGTGACACAGAGCAGTTTCACAGAAAGCTCCCTTCTGGTTTCTGTCTGAGGTTATTTCTTTTTCAGGATATTCTAAAGAGCGTTTCCAAATGTCCTTTCTCAGATTCCACCGAAACAGTGATTTCAAACTGCTCAATCCAAAGAATGATTTAACTCTAGAGATGAATACAAACGTCTCAAAAGAGTTGCGCAGAAATCTTCTATCCAATTTTCGATGGAAGACATTTCCTTGCCTCACACAGACCTGCGGTCGCAACTTACTATCTCTTCGCAGAATCCTCATCAACCGACTTTCAAACTGGGAAGTGTAAAGTAAGCTTTAAGTAAGTGTAGAGCTTTAAGTAAGTGTAGAGTAAGCTTTACTTTCCAGTTTTTCTCTGAGGCTATTTCCTTTTCACCATCGGCATCAACATGCTCCCAAATATCACTTGGTACCTGTTTCTCCAAAAGGGTTTCCCCGACGCTGTATGAGAAGAGAGGTATAACACTGTGACTGGAATGCACATGTCACAAAGCAGTTCCTCAGAAAGCTTCTCTCCAGTTTCGGTCTGAACATATTTCCTTTTTCACCGTTAGCCTCAAAGTGCTCCTGAATATCCCATCACACGCTAAACATACACAGGGCTAGAAAACTGCTCAATGAAAAGAGAAGCTTAACTGAGTGAGAGGAATTAAGATGACACAGAGCAGTTTCACAGAAAGCTTCCTTCTGGATTTTACCTGAGGATATTTCTTTCTCCATATTCTAAGGATCGTTCCCAAATGTCCTTCCTCAGATTCCACAAAACAGTGATTTCAAACTGCTCAATCCAAAGAATGGTTTAACTCTAGGAGATGAATACACACATCACAAAGCAGTTGCTCAGAACGTTTCTCTGCAGGTTTCATTGAACATTTCCTCGCTCACCACAAGCCTCCGGGCATCACTAAATATCCTTCACAGATTCTTCAAAGACAGAGTTTCGAAACTGGGCAACATAGAGTAAGCATTAACTCTGAAGTGAATGCACATATCAGAGAGCAGATTCTTGGAAGCTTCTTCCTCGATTTTATTTCAGTATATTTCACTATTCGCCATAGTCCTCAATGCATTCTGAAATATCACTTTTTCGGTTTCACAGGAACAGTGTTCAAACACTGCCTTGTGAGAAAAGAGGTATAACTCCCTGAGTGGAATGCATACATCACAAAGTAGTTTCTCAGAAACCTTCTATCCAGTTTTTTTCTGAAGATATCTCCTCTTTCATCGTAGGCCTCACTGTGCTTTGGAATATCCCTTCGTGGATCTGTGCATTATGAAGTTTCCAAACTGTGTATTATAATTAAAGATTCAACTATGCCAGATGAATAAATATATCTAACACAAAGCAATTTCACAGAAATCTTCTTACCAGTTTTTGTCTGATGATATTTCCTTTCTCACCATAGCCTTCCTTATACTCCTCGAAGGTCTGTTTTGTAACTTTTTCTCCAAAAGGAATTCCGGATCCTCTAGGAGAAGGAAGGTATATTTCTGTGAGTGGAATGCACACATCACAAAGCAGCTCCAGGGAAAGTTTCTCTCCAGTTTCCATCTGAAGACGTTTCCTTTCACACCATAAGCTACAAGCCCTCCAGAATATCCCTTTGCACACTAAACAAAACAGTGTTAGCTGCTCAATGAAAAGAGAAGCTTAACTGTGTGAGCAGAATTCACGTGACACAGAGCAGTTTCACAGAAAGCTTCCTTCTGGATTTTACCTGAGGATATTTCTTTCTCCATATTCTAAGGATCGTTCCCAAATGTCCTTCCTCAGATTCCACAAAACAGTGATTTCAAACTGCTCAATCCAAAGAATGGTTTAACTCTAGGAGATGAATACACACATCGCAAAGCAGTTGCTCAGAACGTTTCTCTGAAGGTTTCATCGGAACATGTTTCCTCGCTCACCACAAGCCTCCGGGCATCACTAAATATCCCTTCACAGATCCTTCAAAGACAGATTTTCGAAACTGGGAAACAAAGAGTAAGCATTAACTGCATGAAGTGAATGCACATATCAGAGAGCAGATTCTTGGAACGCTTCTTCCTCGATTTTATTTCAGTATATTTCACTATTCGCCATAGTCCTCAATGCATTCTGAAATATCACTTTTTCGGTTTCACAGGAACAGTGTTCAAACACTGCCTTGTGAGAAAAGAGGTATAACTCCCTGAGTGGAATGCATACATCACAAAGTAGTTTCTCAGAAAGCTTCTATCCAGTTTTTCTGAAGATATCTCCTCTTTCACTGTAGGCCTGAATGTGCTTTAATATCCCTTCGGATCATGCATGATAGTTTCCAAACTGTGTATTATAATTAAAGATTCAACTATGCCAGATGAATAAATATATCTAACACAAAGCAGTTTCACAGAAATCTTCTTCCAGTTTTTGTCTGAGGATATTTCCTTTTCACCATAGCCTTCCTATACTCTCATCTCTTTAACTTTTTCTCCAAAGGATTCGGAATCCTCTAGGAGAAGAAGGTATATTTCTGTGAGTGGAATGCACATCACAAAGCAGCTCAGAAAGCTTCTCTCCAGTTTCCATCTGAAGACGTTTCCTTTCACACCATAAGCTACAAGCCCTCCAGAATATCCCTTTGCACACTAAACAAAAACAGTGTTGTGATACTGTTCTACGAAAAGAGAAGCTTAACTGTGTGAGCAGAATTCATGTGACACAGAGGAGTATCACAGAAAGCATCCTTCTGGTTTTTCTCTGAGGTTTTTTCTTTTTCAGGATATTCTAAAGAGCATTTCCAAACGTCCTTTCTCAGATTCCACAGAAACAGTGATTTCAAACTGCTCAATCCAAAGAATGATTTAACTCTATGAGATGAATACAAACATCACAAAATAGTTGTGCAGAAAGATTCTCTCCGATTTTCGATGGAAGACATTTCCTTGCTCGACATAGGCCTCCGGTTGCCACTTACTATCCCTTCACAGAAACCTCAATGACGGATTTTTGCAGGGGCCATTGAAAATAATATGCTAAGAATCAATAAGGTTCAAGGACAGTATCTCTAGCTAGTTGCACTTTTAATGAACTCCAGTAGTCAAGGATACTATCTCTAGTTGAACTTTAATGAACTTTAGTAGGTGCCAAGAAGGTGGACAAATAAGAAAAAGTTTAGAGACAAGGAACTAAGCCAAAAGTTACATCTGGGTGCAGAAAGTTTGTTTTCAGTGTTTTCTATTTATTTCTAAATATCACTCACATTAACAGTTCTCTGTTTTCTTTTCTCTGAATATCATTCTGAAGAGACAACAATGTCAAAGCTTATCAATGAGTGTTTAACAAGAACAAAAGCAGAAAACAGTTATTAAGAACCTTCTTGTTTCATTGTGAAATTCCTTCCTTCCTCAGAATGTAAAGATTTCAAAGCTTTTATCTATTGTTTACAAAAGAAGCTTCAAAGTTTTCTCAGTGGAATTTTCTTTTTCAATGTCAACATACTTAAATGCAGAGTCACATTTTAAGAGAATCAAGCATCAATCTCAGAATGTCAACACCTTTTGTTCTTTTCCTCATTACTCAGGTTTTAGCACTTGAGAGCTCTGAAAAGAAACATATCTTTAAGTCTCATACCATTCATGAAAATTCTGTAAAGAAGAGTGTGATAATGTGATGAAAAGAATCAAAAATTCAAAGAACTTCAGCTGGTTTTCAATTGTTCAACATTTCTGTTTCTCTCAAATTTCAAATCCTGTTTTTCTATTCCCAGGTTCATCCACTCAGCATAAGGAGAAGAGTATAATAGTGGAAATGCTCATCAAAGCAGTTTTTACTGTTCCTGCTTTCTGATAGCTTTTTATTTCCTCAAAAGTAGTCCTGAATTTCCCCATCACAACCTTTCTAATGACAATTTTCAAGTATAAATGTGCAGTATAAGCAGAATTTAAATCTAGAAATGAACAGTTTCAATTATCATTCCTTTTCATTCTAGATTCTTTCTCCTCTAAAAATTTGTTTTCCTCTTGATTACTTTAAAACTGTTTGGACTGCTCTCAAGCTTCATCTAGTTTCTAGAGATACAAAAACACCAGTTTCTGAAAATCCTCAGCCAAAGAGGAACAATTCAGATACTTCAGTTCATCATAGTCTCAATCTGGACTCAGATACATTTCTAAGAAGGATGTTTTTAACTTTATAAAGCAGAATCTGAGAAATCCTTTCTTTGAAAGTTTTCAATTATAAACTTTATTTTGATTTTTGTTTTCTCAGATGCTGTAATAAAAACTGTTAATACAGACAAAATCCAATACACAGTTTTGAGAAGTTCTGAAGTCAGATTTTTGTCACTCCAAAGCTCTGGAAGACCACAAATGAAGATTTTATTAGAGCCTGTGCAGAAATAAATTCCTAAACTCAGTTGTTTCTGGAGTTTCACATTCAGAAAAAGAGTTCTTCAATGTGGAAAGACCTTTTATCAGTGCAAACTTCTTCAATAGAATATTCTTCATAGGATTTAGCTTCATCCTTTTTCCAAAAGGCATACTGACTAAAAATGTCACTAATACAAAAGAGGTAATCTTTTAACTCTCCAGATCAGGAATTCAAAGATTCAACTTCTCACAATATGTTTCATTTCAGAATTCATCTCATCCACATAGCAAACAGTCAGAAGTTCAATTTTCAAGCTGCTTTTCTCTGCACTTCTATCCTCTGATCTCTATTTTCACTTTGAACTCACAGAAAAGTTTAAATTCTACAGTTTTTAAAGTCTCACAGTGTTTTCTTATATCATATCATTTTCTTTACAAGTTCATTTCTGTTATAGATTCTGATTATAAAGGGGAAATTCAAAATTACTCAGACTCATAAAACATATCCCTGAAAAAAGCAAATTCACAAGTTTTTCAGCTATTTTCAGTTTCTTCCAACAGAAAGAACCAGAGGTTTTAGCAGATAAACATATGAGGAAATTTGGTAATAACAAAAAGTTTCTCAGAAAGCTCTTTCAGTTTCAAGATACATTTCCTTTTGCTCTAATCAATGCAGACAGTGGCTTAAGCACTTTGATGTTTCTCTTCAGGATTATGCCTCTGAAAGTATAGTTCTCAAACAAATTGTCAACAGATGGTCAAATCAGTCCAGTTTATTGTTCCTATTCAGTTTATCAGTTTATTCAACAATTTAGCTTTTTCATTCCTCAGTTTATTCTGAAATATATGTTCAATGGGCTACAATCCCCTTGAAAGTCTTTAAACATGTACACTGTTCAGCAGTCAAGTTTCTGATGGAAATATGTTCCTATATGGATTAAACAGTAGTCTTTCACGTAAAAAGCTTCCTTCAGTTCAAACAATTTCCTTCCATATAGAGCCTAGTACTTCTCCAGAATTCTGTCTTTGTGATAAAATTAAAAAAAAGTAAATAAGCTATTCAGATCTTTCATAAGAGAAACCATATTCTTCAAGGCCTTCCTAACTTCTGTAATTCCTCCAAGATTATTTCTTGAATTTATTATTTCAAAAGGTGCTATTCCTTTGTCAAAAATTGTGAGCTTTCCTTCTCTGCATTTTAATATTCTCAACCCTTTCTCATATCAGTGGAATTTCACCTCAAGCATATTAACTTCTATGTGAAAAAATGTCCATCAGCAAATCCTGTTCAAAAGCTCCTTCTGTTTTTCTATCTTTATGGATATTCTTTTCACACCAAAAGAGCAGAAGATGCTTTTCATCCTTCAAACAGTTTTTATACTCATAATATTTCAGAAAAATTCAAATAAATTTTCCTATTCAATATTTAGGTTTTTTCTTAGCACATATCACCCCAAAAGATTCAAATTCCCAGTCATTTAAAACATTCTAACTTTCAAAAGTTTTGGAACATTAATTTTTTTTTGAAACTCAAAGTATCAGTTCAACATCTTTTTCTATCTGAAGAAGACATCCTTGAAAGCTCATGTCATTTAACTCCTTTTCATACAGGAACTCCATGAAGAAGAACAACTTCAAAGCATCACAATATCCTTCTGACTTCTTTCCTTTTGTTTGATACTTTCATTCTCCCACATGATTCATCAAACAAATGCCTTGAATGGTTTTTATCAAACATCAGCTTGACTAATGAGGATGAATTTCATCAAGAAAGCACTTCAACTCTAGATTTCTTCATTTCCTCAATTCCTCTGAGGACTTATCTTCTTGGTAATTCTTGTGACTTGTGCCTGGGAGACAGTTTTTCCTTGATCCTAGTCTCGATCTTTTTCATTTTAAGCATTTCCTTTCTCATATCTTTATCCCTGTTTTTCCTTTTCTGATGCTATTCCAAGAGCTGGAAGTATTCACAATCAGACAGAATCTTTCCCTTCACAAAGAGAACTTTCTCATGGTGTTACAATTTTCCTTCACCAGTTGTAACATTGTATATTCTCAATCACACAAAGAATGTTATTTCTTATATTTCTCAAGACTTTACCTCTTTGACACTTCAAAAAAAGTTTCTTTGTTTCCTCTGTGAAAGATTCTCATTTTTCCTAATCTTGTTCTCTTTCTCAACTTCCTCCTTTTCAGGAAGCTCAGATTGATTGTTAATGAAAGGGCTGCAGAAAAGAATGTACACAACACACAATAGTTCTGTCCTTCAAGCCTTTCATTTCACTGAAGCTCTTTCTTCAGAGCTGTCCTTCTTTGCTCCTTTGAGATTCCATCTTTCCATCCTGGGGTTAATCCATGAGGTATCAAAATATCAGATTTCAATGGATGTCACACATGTTCTGAAGAAAAGTATGTTCATCATACCGATATTTCTCTCTCATTTTTTCATGGGATTTCATCAAAAAGCTGATTCTGTTGCTTCATCTCAAAAGTTTTTCACATGAATTCCTCAATACAAAATGATAATGCCTCTCCTCGTTTCTGCAGTTTTCTCAGAATACAATATTCCTCTCTATGAAAGCTCAATCAGCTTCTTTTGAAGAAATTTAATCAAACTCAATGCTAAAAACAAAAAGGAAATGCAAATCAGATTCAAGTTTGTTTCAGAAACTTTTATCTGGAGACAATCCTCCACTGGTGCTCTCTTTTCTTCCTTCAGTGATTCCAAACAATTTTAAGTTTTATCCTGATGAAGAATGAAAATATCTCAAGCAGTTCTCAGACATTCTCTTTTTTGAATTCTTTTTTCAAAAGCTTGAAACCCTGTTGAAAAGAAAATGGACTCAGCATGCATCTCTTCTTTTGTTGGATGTGTTTCATTACATTTCAGTTTTGTATGAATATTACATATTCCTTTCCACCTTTGTATCAAATCCCTACTGAAATTAAAGTTTTCACCAAGAAGTTCATCTATATAAAACATAGAACCAAATTCTTCAGAACCAATTTCATAAGACTTCTTTCATGAAATATCCTCATTTTCTGAAATTCATGACTTCTGTTTCAAATCATAGATGTCTCATCATGTTGTAACTAGAAGCTTTAATCATACTGTATATAAATGAGACATTCCAGTTTCTTCCTTTTGTCTATCCCAGAGTTTTTCTTTTTCTGGATCAACATTGTCAGATAAGCCCCATTTTATTAGAATATAATCTGCAAGTAAGATTTCACAGTTTTCAAACAAAATTTAGTCACATACCTGTGAAATGACATCCAAATAAAAGAAGTTTCTGACATGAAACTTTTTGAAGAAAGAACCTGTCACCATATATGCCTCATCTTGAACACTCAGAGACAGAGTCATCTTTGGAAGTTAAGCTGCTGATGCATTAGTACTTTTCTGAAGAATATCTTTTCCTTTCTAACCTAAATAACCCTCATATTCAATTCTCAGAATATCTCCTGATATAATTTCCTGTGTCTCCTTATGTTGTGAGAATTTAACATGGGATAATGCAAATTTGAAAGAAAGTACTTTTGTTTTCCTCAATCATTCCTTCGAGTTTTATGATATTTATATCTCACTCTAGAAATTTCTACCTGTCAATCTTGCATAGCATCATCTTGAGATTATGTTTATTTCTTGAGAGTCTCTAGTTATAATTCCTTTGATACCTTTTCCATTTCACTCACAGAGCAATCCCATGCTTTCAAAATGCTGAATTTTCACAATGGATGAGCAATCTCACTTGTCACAAGAACATACTCTCAACTCTGAAAGATTCACTAACAAGCCTTGTCTGGAGATCAGCTCACTGTCTTCTCTGATAACATTCAATGTGGTGGAACTCCCTTTTGAGTAACACTGTGCTTTTAATGTTTCTCAAATTGCAAATAAAAAATTATTAATGATAAAAGTATTATTTGAGAAGAATCACTCCACATTTCTGAAATATTTCACAACAATTCCCTATTGTCCGATATTTGCAGGAGCTTCAAAGTTTTCTTTAAATGGAAAGACAAAAACATGGATTTCACATCTCTGTATCTTCTTTCACTGATATTTCTTTTCATGGTGATATGCTCTCCTCATCCAAAACAAAGAAACACAGGAACAAATATCCTCTCAGATTGAGGCAAATGAGAAAGAAATGCAGCCTTGAAATAAGCTGAGAATTCTCACAGAAGTATCTAGCTAGTTCCTTTCAATGAACTCAGTAGTCAAGATACTATCTCTAGTTGAACAAAAAACTTTAGTCGCAAATCAAATGAGAAAAAGTTTCAAGGAATGCCTTTCTCTGGGTCAGAAAGAAGTTATTTTTTCAATGATTTCTCTGATTTTTATGATAAATAAAGTGAACAGAGTTCTAAGTAAGCGTGTTTCAAGGTCATAACGTAGGTTGGAGCTTAACCTCTCTATGCTTGTCCTCACAAAAGAATTTCTCTTGAAGCCGAGTAGTTCTCGCTATCTCATTCACCGGTTGGCCTCACCAATGCCCGGTCCGGTCAAAACCTCGTGCCCTTCACTTGGATAGAAACCTCAAAGACGACTTTCAAACTGGGAAATATAGAGGAAGCTTTAACCCTGTGAAAGAATGGACATGTCAGAGAGCAGTTTCTTCAGTGCTTCTTTCTGTTTTTATTGGACGACATTTCACTTTTTGCCATAGTCTCAATGTGCTCCGAATATCTTTTGGTTTTACAGGAACAGTGTTCAAAGTGCCTTATGAGAAAAGAAGTTACAACTCCTGAGTGGAATGCACACCACAAGCAGTTTCTCAGAAAGCTTCTCTCCAGTTTTTTTTATTATTATACTTTAAGTTCTAGGGTACATGTATAATGTGATACATATGAGTCCATGTTTCTCAACATCAATGTAGAATCAATTCATCTTTATGATAACTCAAGCAATTCTACAGAAATTTCTCATGATAAAGAGTGTGATTTCTTCAGTCCAAGTGATCTCTGTTCAGTTTAACCTATGAGTGAGAACAGCTTGTTTGGTTCTCTTCTTGTGATAGTTTCTAGAATGATTTCCAGCTGCATCCATGTCTACAAGGAGAAACTCATCCTTTTTTTGGCTGCATATTTCCAGTGTATATGTGCCACATTTTCTTAATCAAGGATCTGGAACTGATGTACCATATAACATCTTTTCCAGTTTATAAATTTTCTCTACTGCCGCTGAAGAGCACACCTCGCCTTCAAACCCAGTAAGTCTCGAAAGTTTAACATTCCCCAAGAATGTCGGAATACTGACTCATATCCCAACAATGAAAATGCGGAAAGACTGTAATTGGTTTATTATTAGCGAACGGGAAAATGAAACTGACCAGTTCCTGTTTTCCATATGTAGACTAGAAAGACTGCCAGATCATGTGAGGAGATCCATCCCCAAAGTTTTGCAAAAGCTCCAGTTTTATCTGACTATATTTCTATTTCACCGGGCCTGAATGTGATCCCAAATATCCCTTGTGGATCCATCCAGAGTTTCAAGCTGCATATGTAAAGCTTCATCCATGTGAGATGAATAAACATTACAAAGCAAATTCACAGAAAGTTTTTTAGTTTTATCAGAAGATATTTCCTTTTCACCATAGTCCTGAATGTGCTCCAATCCTTCTTTTATCTCCATGACAGTTTCAATGCATATAGAAAGCTTTGTCTATCTGAGATGATTACACATATCACAGAGTAGTTTCCTGGAAACTCTTCAGTTGTCTCTTAGGCTATTTCCTTTTCACCATAGCATCAACATGCTAATATCACTTTTACCTGTTCTCCAAAAGGTTTCCGCTGTATGAGAAAGAGGTATAAAACTGTGTGGAATGCACACGTCACAAAGCAGTTCCTCAGAAAGCTTCTCTCCAGTTTCATCTGACATATTTCCTTTTCACCATAAGCCTCAGTGCTCCCGAATATCCCATCACATAAACACACAGCTGAAAATTTCAAGAGAGCTTATCTGTAAGAGAATTAAGATGACACAGAGCAGTTTCACAGAAAGCTTCCTTCTATTTCCTGAGGATATTCTCCTTATTCTAAGGATCATTCCCAAATGTCCTTCCTCAGATCCACAAAAAGTGATTTCAAGCTGCTCAATCCAAAGAATGTTAATCTCTTTGAGAGAATACACACACATCACAAAGCAGTTGCTCAGAAAGTTCTCTCAGTTTCATGGAAGACGTCCTTCTCACCAAGCCTCGGTGTCACTAAATATCCTTCACAGATTCTTCAGACAGTTTGAAACTGGGCAACATAGAGTAAGCATTAACACAGTGAAGTGAATGCACATATCATAGAGCAGATTCTTGGAAGCTTCTTCCTCAATTTTATTTCAGTATATTTCACTATTGCCATAGTCCTTAATGTCCAAATATTCTTTCGGTTTCACAGGAACAGTGTTCAAACATTGCCTTGAGAAAAAGGTATCATTCTGAGTGGAATACATACATCACAAAGTAGTTTCTCAGAAAGCTTTCTATCCAGTTTTATCTGAATATCTCCTCTTTCAAGGCTGAATGTGCTGAATGTCCCTTGAGATCTGTGCATGAGGAGTTTCAAACTTGTAATATAATTAAGTTTTAACTATATGAGATGAATAATTATGTCACAAGCAGTTTCACAGAAATCTTTCCAGTTTGTCTGAGGATATTTCCTTTTTCACCATAGTCATCTCTATACTCCCGAATATCTCTTGGTAGCTTTTCTCCAAAGGATCGGAATCCTCTAGAGAAGAAAGTATATTTCTCTGAGTGGAATGCACACGTCACAAAGCAGCTCTCAAAGCTTCTCCAGTTTCTATCTGAAGACGTTTCTCACCATAAGCCTCAAAGCCTCAGAATATCCCTTGCAGACTAAACAAAAACAGTGTATGATACAGCTCAATGAAAAAGAAGCTTAACTGTGAGTGAATTCACATGACACAGGGCAGTTTCACAGAAAGCTTCCTTCTGGTTTTCTCTGAAGTTATTTCTTTTTCAGGATATTCTAAAGAGCTCCAAATGTCCTTTCTCAGATTCCAGAGACAGTGATTTCAACTGCTCAATCAAAGAATGATTTAACTCTATGAGATGATACAAACATCACAAAGTTCTTGAAAGCTTCTCTCCGATTTTTGATTTAAGACATTTCCTCTCACAGCCTCCAGTGCCACTTATTATCCCTTGGAACCTCAAGACAGGTTTCAAACTGGGAAATGAAGTAAGCTTTAACTGTGAAAGAATGGACATATCAGAGCAGTTTCTTGGTGCTTCTTTCTGTTTTTGACGACATTTCACTTTTGCCATAATGTGTGCTCGAATATCACTCTGTTGGTTTTACAGGAACAGTGTTCAAACTGCCTTATGAAGAAAGTTAAAATTCCTGAGTGGAATGCAGACATCACCAAGCAGTTTCTCAGAAAGCTTCTCTCCAGTTTTTATCTGACTATATTTCCTATTTCATAGGCATGAATGTGATCCCAAATATCCTTCAGATCCATCTACAGTTTCCAAGCTGGATAATGCAGCTTCATCTATGTGAGATGAATACATAGCAAACAAAGAGATTCACAGCTTCTTTCAGTTTTTATCTGAAGATATTTCCTTTTCATCATAGTCCAGAATGTCTCCCAATGGTCCTTCATGGATCCGTCATGACAGTTTTCAGGCTGTATAATGTAAAGAAATCTTTACCTGAGATCATTACATCTCTGAAGTTTCCTAAGCTTCTTCCAGTTTTGTCTGAGGCTATTTCCTTTCTTCATCAGCATCAGCATGCTCCTAATATCACCTGGTACCTGTTCTCCAAAAGGGTTTCCTGACTGTATGAGAGAGGTATAACAATGTTGGAATGCACGTCACAAAGCAGTTCTCAAAGCTTCTCCAGTTTTCTGAGATATTTCCTTTTTTACCGTAAGCCTCAATGCTCCCTATACCATCGCATGCTAAACATGGGGTGAAAACTGCTCAATGAAAGATGGCAACTGACTGAGGGAATTAATGACACAGGAGTTTCACAGAAAGCTTCTGTTTTCAAACAGAGGCAGAAGAATTCCTTTCTTAATCATCAATTTTTCCATGTCCAAATGTGCTCACAGAAGGAACATGTGAAAGTAAAGCCCAGAGCCGAGCTCCCTCCTCAGCACACAGGGAGCAGACAGGAAGCTTTGCCTCACCTTCCTCAATGGCCTGCAGTCACATCTCCCTAGGTCAGTCTTAAGGACAATGAAACTCTAGTCTTCAAGGTGGACACGCTACTAGGTGCTCCAGAGCCATGGTGACCCCACTCTCGGGTGGGTCTCGAGGAGAACAAAGTTCTAATCCTAACCCTAACCCCTATCCCAAGACTTTGACTCTAAACCTAAACCATGATCCCTACCCTGGTCCCTAATTCTGATC
>DAKLCV010001969.1:0-70005 GCA_030247045.1 Colobus guereza
TTGATTTCACTGAGCAGTGGTTTGTAGTTCTCCTTGAAGAGGTCCTTTACATCCCTTGTAAGTTGGATTCCTAGGTATTTTATTCTCTTTGAAGCAATTGTGAATGGAAGTTCATTCCTGATTTGGCTCTCTGCTTGTCTGTTACTGGTGTATAAGAATGCTTGTGATTTTTGCACATTAATTTTGTATCCTGAGACTTTGCTGAAGTTGCTTATCAGCTTAAGGAGATTTTGGGCTGAGACAATGGGGTTTTCTAAATATACAATCATGTCATCTGCAAACAGGGACAATTTGACTTCTTCTTTTCCTAACTGAATACCCTTGATTTCTTTCTCTTGCCTGATTGCCCTAGCCAGAACTTCCAACACTATGTTGAATAGGAGTGGTGAGAGAGGGCATCCCTGTCTTGTGCCAGTTTTCAAAGGAATTTTTCCAGTTTTTGCCCATTCAGTATGATATTAGCTGTGGGTTTGTCATAAATAGCTCTTATTATTTTGAGGTACGCTCCATCAATACCAATTTATTGAGCGCTTTTAGCATGAAGGGCTGTTGAATTTTGTCAAAAGCCTTTTCTGCATCTATTGAGATAATCATGTGGTTCTTGTCTTTGGTTCTGTTTATATGCTGGATTACGCTTTATTGATTTGCGAATGTTGAACCAGCCTTGCATCCCAGGGATGAAGCCCACTTGATCAGGGTGGATAAGCTTTTTGATGTGCTGCTGAACTTTGCCAGTATTTTATTGAGGATTTTTGCATCGATGTTCATCAGGGATATTGGTCTAAAATTCTTTTTTGTTGTGTCTCTGCCAGGCTTTGGTATCAGGATGATGTTGGCCTCATAAAATGAGTTAGGAGGATTCTCTTTTCTATTGATTGGAATAGTTTCAGAAGGAATGGTACCAGCTCCTCCTTGTACCTCTGGTAGAATTCAGCTGTGAATCCGTCTGGTCCTGGACTTTTTGGTGGGCAGGCTATTAATTGTTGCCTCAATTTCAGAGCCTGCTATTGGTCTATTCAGGGATTCAACTTCTTCCTGGTTTAGTCTTGGGAGAGTGTAAGTGTCCAGGAAATTATCCATTTCTTCTAAATTTTCTAGTTGATTTGGCGTAAAGGTGTTTATAGTATTCTCTGATGGTAGTTTGTATTTCTGTGGGGTCGGTGGTGATATCCCTTTATCATTTTTATTGCATCTATTTGATTCCTCTCTTTTCTTCTTTATTAGTCTTGCTAGCGGTCTGTCAATTTTGTTGATCTTTTCAAAACCAACTCCTGGATTCATTGATTTTTGGAGGGTTTTTGTGTTTCTATCTCCTTCAGTTCTGCTCTGATCTTAGTTATTTCTTGCCTTCTGCTAGCTTTTGAGTGTGTTTGCTCTTCCTCTCTAATTCTTTTAATTGTGATGTTAGAGTGTCAATTTTAGATCTTTCCTGCTTTCTCTTGTGGGCATTTAGTGCTATAAATTTCCTCACACTGCTTTAAATGTGTCCCAGAGATTCTGGTATGTTGTATCTTTGTTCTCATTGGTTTCAAAGAACATCTTTATTTCTGCTTTCATTTCGTTATGTACCCAGTAGTCATTCAGGAGCAGGTTGTTCAGTTTCCATGTAGTTGAGCGGTTTTGATTGAGTTTCTTAGTCCTGAGTTCTAGTTTGATTGCACTGTGGTCTGAGAGACAGTTTGTTATAATTTCTGTTCTTTACATTTGCTGAGGAGTGCTTTACTTCCAATTATGTGGTCAATTTTGGAATAAGTGCGATGTGGTGCTGAGAAGAATGTATATTCTGTTGATTTGGGGTGGAGAGTTCTATAGATGTCTATCAGGTCTGCTTGGTGCAGAGATGAGTTCAATTCCTGGATATCCTTGTTAACTTTCTGTCTCGTTGATCTGTCTAATGTTGACAGTGGAGTGTTGAAGTCTCCATTATTATTGTATGGGAGTCTAAGTCTCTTTGTAAGTCTCAAGGACTTGCTTTATGAATCTGGGTGCTCCTGTATTGGGTGCATATATATTTAGGATAGTTAGCTCTTCCTGTTGAATTGATCCCTTTACCATTATGTAATGGCCTTCTTTGTCTCTTTTGATCTTTGATGGTTTAAAGTCTATTTTATCAGAGACTAGGATTGCAACCCCTGCTTTTTTTGTTCTCCATTTGCTTGGTAGATCTTCCTCCATCCCTTTATTTTGAGCCTATGTATGTCTCTGCATGTGAGATGGGTCTCCTGAATACAGCAGACTGATGGGTCTTGACGCTTGATCCAGTTTGCCAGTCTGTGTCTTTTAATTGGAGCATTTAGTCCATTAACATTTAAGGTTAATATTGTTATGTGTGAACTTGATCCTGCCATTATGATATTAACTGGTTATTTTGCTCATTAGTTGATTTACATTTTGGCTTGTTTTTGCAATGGCTGGTACCGTTGTTCCTTTCCATGTTTAGGGCTTCCTTCAGGGTCTCTTGTAAGGCAGGCCTGGTGGTGACAAAATCTCTAAGCATTTGCTTATCTGTAAAGGATTTTATTTCTCCTTCACTGATGAAACTTAGTTTGGCTGGATATGAAATTCTGGGTTTAAAATTCTTTTCTTTAAGAACGTTGAATATTGGCCCCACTCTCTTCTGGCTTGTAGAGTTTCTGCCGAGAGATCTGTTGTTAGTCTGATGGGCTTCCTTTGTGGGTAACCCGACCTTTCTCTCTGGCTGCCCTTAAGATTTTTTCCTTCATTTCAACTTTGGTGAATCTGGCAATTATGTGTCTTGGAGTTGCCCTTCTGGAGGAGTATCTTTGTATGCTCTCTGTATTTCCTGAATTTGAATGTTGGCCTGCCCTACTAGGTTGGGGAAGTTCTCCTGGATGATATCCTGAAGAGTGTTTTCCAACTTGTTTCCATTCTCCTCACTTTCAGGCACCCCAATCAGACGTAGATTTGGTCTTTTACATAATCCCATACTTCTTGCAGGCTTTGTTCATTTCTTTTCTTCTTTTTCTTTTGGTTTCTCTTCTCGCTTCATTTCATTCATTTGATCCTCAATCGCTGATACTCTTTCTTCCAGTTGATCGAGTCGGTTACTGAAGCTTGTGCATTTGTCACGTATTTCTCGTGTCATGGTTTTCATCTCTGTCATGTCGTTTATGACCTTCTCTGCATTAATTAGTCTAGCTGTCAATTCTTCCACTCTTTTTCAAGATTTTTAGTTTCTTTGCGCTGGGTATGTAATTCCTCCTTTAGCTCTGAGAAGTTTGATGGACTGAAGCCTTCTTCTCTCTTCTCATCAAAGTCATTCTCTGACCAGCTTTGATCCGTTGCTGGCGATGGGCTGCGCCCTTTGCAGGGGAGATGCGCTCTTATTTTTGAATTCCCAGCTTTTCTGCCCTGCTTTTTCCCCATCTTTGTGGTTTTATCTGTCTCTGGTCTTTGATGATGGTGACGCACTGATGGGGTTTTGGTATAGGTGTCCTTCCTGTTTGATAGTTTTCCTTCTGCCAGTCAGAACCCTCAGCTATAGGTCTGTTGGAGATTGCTTGAGGTCCACTCCAGACCCTGTTTGCCTGGGTATCAGCAGCAGAGGTTGCAGAAGATAGAATATTGCTGAACAGCGAGTGTACCTGTCTGATTCTTACTTTGGAAGCTTCCTCTCAGGGGTGTACTCCACCCTGTGAGGTGTGGGTGTCAGACTGCCCCTAGTGGGGATGTCTCCCAGTTAGGCTACTCAGGGTCAGGGACCCACTTGAGCAGGCAGTCTGTCCCTTCTCAGATCTCAACCTCCGTGTTGGGAGATCCACTGCTCTCTTCAAAGTTGTCAGACAGAGTCGTTCGCGCCTGCACAAGTCTCTGCTGCTTCCCTGTTATTTTTTAGCTGAGCCGTCCCCAGAGGCGGAGTCTACAGAGACAGGCAGGTTTCCTTGAGCTGCTGTGAGCTCCACCCAGTTGGAGCTTCCCAGCGGCTTTGTTTACCTACTTAAGCCTCAGCAATGGCGGGCGCCCCTCCCCAGCCTCACTGCTGCCCTGCGGTTAGATCCGCAGACTGCTGTGTTAGCAAGGAGGAGGCTCCGGGCGTGGGACCCTCCCGGCCAGGTGTGGGATATATTCTCCTGGTGTGCCCGTTATCCTATAGCGCAGTATTGGGGTGGGAGTTACCCGATTTTCCAGGTGTTGTGTGTCTCAGTTCCCTGGTTAGGAAAAGGATTCCTTCCCCTTGCGCTTCCCAGGTGAGGCGATGCCTCGCCTGGTTCAGCTCTCGCTGGTCGGGCCGCAACAGCTGACCAGCACCAATTGTCCAGCACTCACTAGTGTGATGACCCCAGTACCTCAGTTCAAAATGCAGAAATCCCGGTCTTCTGTGTCCTTCACGCTGGGAGTTGGAGACTGCAGCTGTTCCTATTCGCCATCTTGCTCCGCCCCTACCCTGAGTTTGGCGGATTTTTGCGCTGACTGAGAGGCGTGTAAGCACACACCCTGGAGAGGGGAGGATTCTGGGTCACACTTCTTTCCATGGCTTTACTGCAGGTAAGAAATACCCTTCAAAGTTATGTCTGAGAAGTTTTAAAATGCTGTATGGATGGTCTTTCCTTACAAATGATTTTCTATTAGACCAAGAGACCTCTTAATCTGTTTAGCATATAACCCCAGCTCACTTTCAACAAGAATTAACACATCTTAGGCAGAGAAACTCACCTGCATAATAAAAGTTCAGGGTGCTACCATTGATTTGTGTTCTATGCAAATGGCACACCTGGTCTAACAAGTTTATTGCACCCTATGTTAATCAGACACCACTCCCTCACCAGCTTATCTATAAACCCTCCTGCATTTCGCCACAGACCAGCAGTCCATTTCTCCAGACCTCTGTCTGCAGCAGAGAGCTATTTTCTTTCACCTATTAAACTTCTGCTCTCAATGTCACTATTTGTATGTCCACATCCTAGTTTTCCATAGCTGTGAGACAATGAATGTTGAGTGTTACTCTAGACTACAAAGCTGTTTTACTATGAATGCATACTTCTGATTATGCAGTCTCCTGCTTGTAATGTTTTAAATGGTTTTCCATCAAAATAAAATTTAAAAGTCCTTTATGGCCTGAAAGCATACACCAGGTGATGCCTAGCTTCATCTGTGAGCACCCCATTTCTTTTCTTGCTATACCATAATGACTGTATCGGCCAGAGTTAATTGTTATATAAGCACAGAAGTGAATTCTGTGCAATTTAAGCAAAAGGGGAATTTGTTGCTGATTCATTCTTATTGTAGAGAAAGGAAAAGCCTGTCTAATAATTCTGGAAGGACAGAAATAAGCTTGGTTTTAAGAGTTAAATGAACAAGAATTAACCAATAGGCATAATTTTACTACCATTGGACTAATATAGGTCTGACTATTTTCTGCTCCTTTGAGTACATGGTTAAGATTTAAACACCTGCTTGTACCTGGGAGGTGGAGAGTGCAATAAGCTGAGATCTTGCCATTGTATTCCAGCCTGGACAACAAGAGCAAAACTCTATTTCAAAAAAAAAATTTAAACAGATAAGAGAAAATATTTTTGTCTTGGCATGGGTCACATGTTCACCCATGGGCCAAAAAAATTTGAAATGTGAGATACAATTCACTGATAGAAAAGAGAATGCTATTTAGGAAAAAATGAAAGGAATTCTAAGTAAAACAACAGAAATTGTTTCTAAGAATTTCTTATCAGTTGATGTGTCACTTTTTCATAGACACCTGCCCTGGGCTGTTGATCTCAGTGGTCACATTTTAAAATTCTGTCAAAGCACATTTTACTTTTCACCATAACATTAATATATGTATCATTATTTAATCTCTATTTCCTTCACTTTAAGTTTCATAAAGGCAAGGATGACGTCTATTTAGGTTTTGTAGTATTTTGCATCTATTATTTTACCTAGGCATAAAAGGCACATGTGATGTATAGAATACGGTAAAATACAGTTAATTATGCAAAATTGTACTGATGTAGTCACTTAAATGATGTTAAGATATTTAAATAATTTTATAATAAAATAGAAAATGTGCATGTTAAAAATAAAAATAATTGAAAATTCTATATTTGGTATATAGGCAATTATATAGAAGATAACAAAACCACAAACTGGGCACTAAAAAGCTTGATAAATACTTTATCTCTTTTCATTTATGAAGCTTAGTTTTGACAGATACAGAATTCTTGGCTGACATTTAATTTGTTTCAGGCTAAAAGCAGGAGGACCACAATCCTCTGGTTTAAGGTTTTGCTGAGAAATATGCTATTAGTCTGACAGATTTTTTAGGTTACCTGATACTCTGTCTCACAGCTCTTAAAATTCTTTCCTTCCCATTGATTTTTTCAGACAAACAAGTGCTGGGGAATTTGCCACCAGCAAAACAGCACTACAAGAAATGCTAAAGGAAGTTCTACATTTTAAAACAAAAGCTTGATATACACCAAAATAGAATCTCCTTAAAGCATAAATCTCACAGGGCCTTTAAAACAATAACATAATAAATAAAACAAAGTGTCTAAGTAATAACTAACAGGATTAATTGAACAGCACCTCACATCTTAACATTAACATTGAATGTAAATTACCTAAAGTGCTCCACATTAAAAAAAAAAAATATTTTTGTTACAGCCTTCTGTGTTGGCTGAGTTTGGTGAACAGATGACATAAACCCTCCCTTTTCCACTGTGTCCGCTGTCTCCCTAGGTCATGTGCCACTCTAGTCAACTGGGTTTAAGACAAGCCCAGCACTAGGGAGTGGCTAGGAATTGAAATACTCTTGTCCTATACTGCCTTTCAAGTTTTCCTAAGACTGCCATAGCACTTTGGCCTATGGCAGCAAGGCCTGAGAATAAGTTCAAGCTCTAACTGCTGGAATAGGCTAATCAACTCTGGCTAGAATTGACCCAAATGCATGAGCACTGGCTAAGCCCAACACCGCTTTGCTCTCCACTGTGGCAAGGAAGCACTGAGTTCAATGTAAAGTTCCCAAGTCACTGCATTCTCCCTTCCCTTAATGCACAGACTTTCTGTCTGCACTGCAAGGCTGCTGCCAGCAAGTGGGGGAGGTGTGGCATTAGTGATTCAGTACTGTTTCTCCTACCCTATTCAGTGCCTCTTTCAGCAATATGAACTTAAAACCAGATACCCTGATTGCTCATTTGATGTTTGGTTCTTGTGATGGTGCCTTTTTTTGTGTAGTTAGATGTTAAAATCTAGTGTTCCTGTTGGGAAAATGTATGGCTTAGGCTTCTACTCAACCATCTGGCTCCCAAGGATGGGTCCCAGGGCTCAGACATCCAGTTCCAGAGGCTCAAATTGCCATTATTGCTCAGGAAGCCTGGTGATACTGGAAATTGAAGGACAGAGAGTGGATTTCCTTCTGGATGCTGAAGCAAGTCTTTTTCTTCTCTCTAGTGTGGGCCTCCCCTCTTCCTGTAGCTTGACCATGATAGCCATCTCAGGAAAAGTTCTATAGCTTGATAGCCATCTCAGGAAAAGTTCTATAGCTTGATAGCCATCTCAGGAAAGGTTCTAACCCGATATTTTTCTGAACAACTTAGTTGTAGTTTGGGGCCTATTATTAACACATGCCTTCTAAATCACGCCTAAAAGTCCCAATCCTTTATTAGGTGGAGATATTTTGCCTCACATGGGGGTCAGCATTCTTATAGACCCAGAATAAACTATTCGTTTCCCCCTGGTGGAAGCTAATATTAATCCAGAAGTGTAGGTAACTCATGGAAGAATAGGTCAAGTTATAACCCCTAGGCCAGTCCAGATCCACCTTAAGGATCCCAGTTTGGGGGTTAGAGATATTCACTAAAGCCAGATGCTAGGAAAGGGCTAGAAGCCCTTATTAATAACCTGAAAATGCAGAGCCTCCTCAAGCCTTGTAAGAGCCCTGAAACACAACTGTCCCAAGGAACTCACCTTCTTTGGGTCACACTTCTTTCCATGGCTTTACTGCAGGTAAGAAATACCCCTTCAAAGTTATGTCTGAGAAGTTTTAAAATGCTGTATGGATGGTCTTTCCTTACAAATGATTTTCTATTAGACCAAGAGACCTCTTAATCTGTTTAGCATATAACCCCAGCTCACTTTCAACAAGAATTAACACATCTTAGGCAGAGAAACTCACCTGCATAATAAAAGTTCAGGGTGGGCGGCTACCATTGATTTGTGTTCTATGCAAATGGCACACCTGGTCTAACAAGTTTATTGCACCCTATGTTAATCAGACACCACTCCCTCACCAGCTTATCTATAAACCCTCCTGCATTTCGCCACAGACCAGCAGTCCATTTCTCCAGACCTCTGTCTGCAGCAGAAACTATTCCTTTCTTTCACCTATTAAACTTCTGCTCTCAATGTCACTATTTGTATGTCCACATCCTAGTTTTCCATAGCTGTGAGACAATGAATGTTGAGTGTTACTCTAGACTACAAAGCTGTTTTACTATGAATGCATACTTCTGATTATGCAGTCTCCTGCTTGTAATGTTTTAAATGGTTTTCCATCAAAATAAAATTTAAAAGTCCTTTATGGCCTGAAAGCATACACCAGGTGATGCCTAGCTTCATCTGTGAGCACCCCATTTCTTTTCTTGCTATACCATAATGACTGTATCGGCCAGAGTTAATTGTTATATAAGCCACAGAAGTGAATTCTGTGCAATTTAAGCAAAAGGGGGAATTTGTTGCTGATTCATTCTTATTGTAGAGAAAGGAAAAGCCTGTCTAATAATTCTGGAAGGACAGAAATAAGCTTGGTTTTAAGAGTTAAATGAACAAGAATTAACCAATAGGCATAATTTTACTACCATTGGACTAACATAGGTCTGACTATTTTCTGCTCCTTTGAGTACATGGTTAAGATTTAAACACCTGCTTGTACCTGGGAGGTGGAGAGTGCAATAAGCTGAGATCTTGCCATTGTATTCCAGCCTGGACAACAAGAGCAAAACTCTATTTCAAAAAAAAAAAAGATTTAAACAGATAAGAGAAAATATTTTTGTCTTGGCATGGGTCACATGTTCACCCATGGGCCAAAAGGATTTGAAATGTGGGAGATACAATTCACTGATAGAAAAGAGAATGCTATTTAGGAAAAAAAATGAAAGGAATTCTAAGTAAAAACAACAGAAATTGTTTCTAAGAATTTCTTATCAGTTGATGTGTCACTTTTTTCATAGACACCTGCCCTGGGCTGTTGATCTCAGTGGTCACATTTTAAAATTCTGTCAAAGCACATTTTACTTTTCACCATAACATTAATATATGTATCATTATTTAATCTCTATTTCCTTCACTTTAAGTTTCATAAAGGCAAGGATGACGTCTATTTAGGTTTTGTAGTATTTTTGCATCTATTATTTTACCTAGGCATAAAAGGCACATGTGATGTATAGAATACGGTAAAATACAGTTAATTATGCAAAATTGTACTGATGTAGTCACTTAAATGATGTTAAGATATTTAAATAATTTTATAATAAAATAGAAAATGTGCATGTTAAAAATAAAAATAATTGAAAATTCTATATTTGGTATATAGGCAATTATATAGAAGATAACAAAACCACAAACTGGGCACTAAAAGCTTGATAAATACTTTATCTCTTTTCATTTATGAAGCTTAGTTTTGACAGATACAGAATTCTTGGCTGACATTTAATTTGTTTCAGGCTAAAAGCAGGAGGACCACAATCCCTCTGGTTTAAGGTTTTGCTGAGAAATATGCTATTAGTCTGACAGATTTTTTAGGTTACCTGATACTCTGTCTCACAGCTCTTAAAATTCTTTCCTTCCCATTGATTTTTTTCAGACAAACAAGTGCTGGGGGAATTTGCCACCAGCAAAACAGCACTACAAGAAATGCTAAAGGAAGTTCTACATTTTAAAACAAAAGCTTGATATACACCAAAATAGAATCTCCTTAAAGCATAAATCTCACAGGGCCTTTAAAACAATAACATAATAAATAAAACAAAGTGTCTAAGTAACAACTAACAGGATTAATTGAACAGCACCTCACATCTTAACATTAACATTGAATGTAAATTACCTAAAGTGCTCCACATTAAAAAAAAAAATACAATGACAGAATGGATAAAAATCCACCAATCACATGTCTGCTGTCTTCAAGATAGTCACCTAACACATAAAGATTCATGAAACTTAAGGTAAAAAGGTGGAAAAAGATATTCCATGAAAACAAAAAATGAAAGCAAGCAGGAGTAGCTATATTTTTATCAAACAAAACAAACCTAAAGCTACAAAACTCTGTTGCTTTAAGGTCTGTATACTTTTTATATTTAAAAAAGACAAAGAAGGATACTATATAATAATAAAAGGATTACTCCAATGGGAGAGTCAGTATCCTTTTTTGACTTAAAAAAAAGAAAAAGAAAGATACTACATAATGATAAAAGGAGTAGTCCAACAAGAAGATATTACAATTCTACATTTACAGGCATCTGAAGTTGGAGCTCCCAGATTTATAAAACAATTTTACTATACCTTACATCTGAGATGAACAGCAATAGAATAATAATGGGGGACTTCAACACTTTACTGAGAACACTAAATAAATCATCAAGACAGAAAGTAAAGAAGAAGCAATGAACTTAAATTATTCTTGAAGGTGGCCTCCCCCTCCACACCTGTGGGTATATCTCATCAGGTGGGACGAGAGACTGAGAAAAGAAATAAGACACAGAGACAAAGTATAGAGAAACAACAGTGGGCCCAGGACACCAACACTCAGCATACCAAGGACCTGCACCGGTATCTGAGTTCCCTCGTTTTTATTGATTACTATTTTCACTATCTCAGCTAGAGGAATGCAGTAGGAGAGCAGGGTGAAAATAGGGAGAAGGTCAGCAGGAAAACATGTGAGCAAAAGAATCTACGTCATAATTAAGTTCAAGGGGAGGTACTATGCCTGGATATGCGCGTAGGCTAGATTTATGTTTCTCTCCACCCAAACATCTCAGTGGAGTAAAGAATAACAAGGCAGCATTGCTGTCAAAATGTCTTGCCTCCCACCGTAGGGCAGTTTTTCTACTGTCTCAGAATTGAACAAACGTACAATCAGGTTTTATACCAAGACATTCAGTTCCCAGGGGCTGGCAGGAGACAGTGGCCTTCCTCTATCTCAACTGCAAGAGGCTTTCCTCTTTTATTAATCCACCTCAGCACAGACCCTTTATGAGTGTTGGGCTGGGAGATGGTCAGCTCTTTCTTATCCCATGAGGTCATATTTCAGATTATCACATGGGGAGAAACCTTGGACAATACACAGCTTTCCAAGGCAGAGGTCCCTGCAGCTTTTTGCAGTACATTGTGCCCCTGGTTTATTGAGACTAGAGAATGGAGATGACTTTTACCAAGCATACTGCTTGTAAACATTTTGTTAACAAGGCACATCCTGCACAGGCCTAGATCCTTTAAACCTGATTCCATGCAACACACGTTTTTGTGAGCTCAAAGTTGGGGCAAAGCAGCTGGAGCAAAGTGGCTGGGGCAAAGTTTCAAATTAAGAGCATCTCAGCAAAGCAATTGCTCAAGGCATACAGGTCAAAATGGAATTTCTTATGCCTTCTCTTTCTATGTAGACACTAACAGTCTGATCTTTCTTTTTTTTCCCTATGCATTCTTCCCCAAAATGGCAGAATATACATTCTTCTCATCAGCACATAGAAAATTCTTTAAGATATACCATATAATAGGCCACCAAAAAGCAAGTCTCAATAAATTTAGAAAAATCAAAATCATATCAAGAATTTTCTCAGATCGCAGTGAAATGAAAAGGAAATTAACTTCAAAAGAACCCTCAAAACTATAAAAATAAATGGAAATTAAATAATCTTCTCTTGAGAAATGTTTGAGTTAGAAATGATATCAAGATGGAAATTTAACAGTTATTTAAAATGAATAGTGATAATGACACGACTTATTCAAACATCTGGAATACAGCAAGTGATGCTACGAGGAAATTTATAGCATTAAATGCCTACATCAAAAAGTCTGAAAGAGCACAAATAGACCACCTAAGATCACAGTTCAAGAAACTAGAGAAACAAGAACAGACTAAACCCAAACAAAGCAGAAAACAAGAAATAACAAACATCATAGCGGAACTGAATGAAATTGAAACAAAAAAATACAAACGATAAATGAAACAAAAAGCTGGGTTTTTTTTTGAAAAGATGAACAAAATGGATAGACCATTCATAAAATTAGTCAAGAAAAGAAAAGAGAAAATCTAAATAAGCTCAGTTAGAAATAAAACTGGAGATATTACAACCAATACCACAAAAATTATTTTAAAAATTAAGGCTACTATGAACACCTTTACATGTGCAAACTAGAAAATCTAAAGAATATTGATAGATCCCTGGAAATATACAACCCTTTCAGATCAGTAATAAATAGAAAACCTGAACAGCCTGATAACAAAGAAGCAGTGAGATGGAATAGGTAATAAAAAGAAAGTTACCAACAACAAAAAGGCTAAAACCAGAGGGATTCACAGCTGAATTTGATTAGACATTCAAAGAAGAGTTGGTTCTATTTCTACTAAAACTATTCTAAGAGATAGAGAAAGAGGAAATCCCCCATAAATTATACTATGTAGCCAATATCATCCTAATAACAAAACCAGGAAAGGATATAAGATAAACAGATGATTACAGACCAATGTCCCTGGTTAACATAGATATGAAAATTCTCAGCAATATACAACTAACTGAATTCAACAGCACATCAAAAAGATAATATATGACAAAGTAGGTTTTATACTAGGGATGCAGGGATGATTTAACATATGCAAGTCAATTGCGTGTGGTTGCTCATGCCTGCAATCCCTGTATTTTGGGAGGCCAAGGTGGGCAGATCACGAGGTCAAGAGATCAAGACCATCCTGGACAACGTGGTGAAACCCCGTCTTTACTAAAAATACAAAAATTAGCTGGGCGTGGTGGCACATGCCTCACATGACTGTCATCCCAGCTACTCAGGTGGCTTAGGCAGGAGAATGCTTGAACCTGGGAGGCAGAGGTTGCAGTGAGCTGAGATCATGTCATTTCACTCCAGCCTGGGTAACAAAAGCAAAACTCCATCTCAAAAAACATGCAAGTCAATAAATATGATACATCACATAAACATAATTTTTTTAAGTATGATCATCTCAAAAATTCAGAAAAAGCATTTGATAAAATCCAGGATTATTTAATGATATACTTCAAACAAATAAAAGCCATTTATGACAAACCCACAGCCGACATCATAATAAATAAGAACACTTGAAAGCATTTCTCCTGAGAACTGAAACAAGACAAGGATGCCCACTTTCAAAACTTCTATTCAGCATATTACAGGAAGTCCTGGCCAGAGCAATCAGATAAGAGAAATACATAAAGGCCTTTCAACTTGGAAAAGAGGAAGCCAAACTTTTCTGTTCACTGGTGGTATGATTGTATACCTAGAAAACTTGAAATACTTATCTAAAAAGCTTCCAGATTTTATAAACAAATTTAGTAAATTCTCAGGATAAGAAAAAAATCAAAGTACACAAATTACTAACGCTGCTATACACCAAAAACAATGAAGCTGAGAATCAAATTAAAAACTCAATCTGTTTTACAACAGCTGCAAAAATAATTAAAGAAACAAAATACTTGAAAGATACTTAACAACAAAAAGTGAAAGAGCTCTACAAGGAAAATTACAAAACAGTGCTGAAAGAAATTTTAGATGAAATAAACAAATGGAAACACATTTCATGCTCATAGATGGTGAGATGGTTAGGTTTGTGTCCTCAACCAAATCTCATTTTTAATTATAATTCCATAATCCCCATTTGTCAAGAAAAAGAGCAGGTTGAGGTAATTGGATCATGGGGTGATTTCCCCATGCTGTTTTTGTGATAGCAAATTCTCATGAATCTGATGGTTTTATAAGTGTTTTGTTGTTCCTTCTGTGTTCATTCCCCTCCTGCTGCCAAGTGAAGAAGGTGCCTTGCTTGCTTCCCTTTACCTTCCACCATAACTGTAAGTTTCCTGAGGCCTCTTAAGTCTTGTGGAACTGTGAGCCAATTAAACCTCTTCCCATTATAAATTACCCAGTCTTGGGCACTTCTTTATAGCAGTATGAAAATGGCTAATACAGATATTTAAAAATTATTGTGAAAACGACCATAATGCCCAAAGCAATCTATTGATTCAATGTAATTTTATCAAAATCCGTCATTATTCTTCACAGAACTGGAAAAACTATTCTAAAATTCGTGTGGAACCCATGAAAAGCTTGCAGAGCCAAAGCCATACTAAGCAAAAGATGAGTCATCACATTACCTGATTTCAAGTTATACTGCAAGGCTATAGTTACCAAAGCAGCATGGTACTGGTCTAAAAATAAGTATAGGCATGTAGGCTTATAGAACAGAATAGAGAACCCTAAAATAAAGCCAAATACAGCCACCTGGTCTTTGACAAAGCATACAAGAAAATAAATTGGGAAAAAGACACCCTATTCAACAAACGATGCTTGGAAAACTGGCAAGCCATATGTAGAAGAATTAAATGAAATCTTTATCTCTCACCTTATACAAAAATCAACTTCTGATGGGCCAAAGTCTGAAATCTAAGACCAGAAATCATATAAATTCTAAAAGATAACATCAGAAAACCTCTTCCAGACATTGGCTTAGAAAAAGAATTTATGACTTAGATCTCATAAGCAAATAAAACAAAAATAAATATATGGGACCCAATTAAACTTAAAAGCTTCTTCATAGAAAAGAATAATAATCAGCAGAGTAAATGCACAACCCACAGGAATAAAACATTTGCACACCTGCAGAGCTGCACGCAGACCAACCATGGAGAGGCTGGCTACACCATACACCATTTGGGGAAGGATGGGGAGGGCTGGCATGAGTGACTTTCATAATTGCCCTGTAATTTCTCTAACAGGCAGCCAGGGCAAAGGCAAGCATGCTGGGGAGGCTCCCCTCACGTGGCCAGAGACCATGTGGAACACCTGGCAAGTAGGTTCACGCAGGCACAGAATCTGCACGTGGTCCTTCTGTCTCCACAGGTGGGCTCCCTGTGCCCTTCCTGGTCTCCATTCATCATCCTGTTTTCTCCACTGCGCTTCCCCTTCAGTGTGTTAAGGTTGAAAAGGGGTGCGAGGTAAAGGAAGTCACCATGCCATGTGATCCAGCTTGAGTCTTGGTCTGCTGTCCTTTTTTTCCTGTGTCTGTGGTGGCAAGTTGATCCTGCTCCCCTTGCAGAGCTGTTTGCAGGCACGCAGCACCAGGGCCAACAGAGCCACTGGGAGCTTCCCCTCCTGTGCACCGAGCATTAGGACACCAGCTGGGGTTCATCTGCAGCGAGCTCTCAGTTGGGGACAGCCACACTTACGTGGAAAATTATCCACAAATATCATTGATATATTGGTATCTTTTCAAACCTTTTATTTTTATTTCTTTATTTATTTACTTACATATTTTTATTTTTATTTCAATGGTTTTTGGGGTATAGGTGGTTTTTGGTCACATGGATAAGTTTTTTTAGTGGTGATTCTTAAATTTTAGTGGACCCATCATCTGAGCAGTGTATACTGTACCCAATATGTTTTTTAATTTCTCATCCCTCTCCCAACCTTCCCAACCTTCTAACTCAAGAGTTAGAATTGTGACACTCAGCATTTTTTCATATGTTTTTAACTGTTTGTGTATCTTCTTTTGCTAACTTTCTATTCATGTATTTGCATACTTTTGGATGAAATTATTCACTTTTTTCTTGCTGATTTGAGCTCCTTGTAGATTGCAGACACTAGAATAATATAAGTCCATTACGTTATTCTTATGCATTTGCATCCTCATAGCTTAGCTCTCCCTTACAAATGAAAATGTACAATATTTGGTTTTTGATTCTTGAGTTACTTCACTTAGAATAATTTCCTCTAACTCCATTTAAGTTCCTGAAAAAGACATTATTTTGCTCCTTTTTATGGGGGAGTAGTGTTTCATGGTGCATATATAACATATTTTCTTTATCTACTCCTTGGATGATGGATGCTTAGGTTAATTCTATATCTTTGTAATTGTGAATTGTGCTACTATACACAGGCATGTTCATGTGCCTTTTTCATATAATGACTTATTTTTTTGGGGGGTGGTAGATACCCAGAGGCAGGATTGCTAAATTGAAAAGTAGTTCTACTTTTAGTTCTTTAAGGAATATCCATACTGCTTTCCATAGTGGTTGTACTAATTTACATTCTCACCAGCAGCATAAAAGTGTTCCATTTTTATCACATCCATACCAATATCTATTGTTTTTTGACTTTTTAATTATGCATTCCTCCATTCATACAGGAGTAAGATGGTATCTCACTTTGGTTCTAATTTGCATTTAGGTTTCTGGTCTTAGATTTCAGAATGTGCTTGCCCAGAGAACTCGCCCCTGCAGATCCCCTCAGTTGGAGACCTGGTGCTTATTGAGGTCAGACACCTGATCCTATGTCCAGCACAGCCTTGTGAACACCGGGGACCTGGGGCACAGGGAGGTACCCTTGTTTGCCTGTGGAAAGTGTTAACAGGAACATGATGCACGTAGACCACGTGTTAACTTTGGGCATCATTGACAGATGTCTGAGAACTTGAGGTGGGGAGATGCAATTTACCTTCTCAGGCTGGCCTGGGTAATTAAACTGCCAATGTTATTTATGAGTTTTGGTACTAAAGTGTTGTGCAAGCACCCAGAGGCTTTCTAGCAAAGAGAGTGCTATTTTCTTAATCACATAAAATATTAAAGTCCTTGCAACTGCTCTTCAGAGGGTGTTTCATGTTGTTACAACTTAAACTGGTGGTAAAGCTGTTGATTGAGCTCCCGTCGAGTAACAAACAGCACAGACGTGTGCATTTCCATGTACAGCAAGTAGTAGCCCCACCAACTTAGTACTATGCCTACCAGTTGTGGAAAAATTTACATTTCCAGGAAACTGCATACAACTGGGTAAAGGACTGGTCCTTCAGGGAAAGAAGTGTTCCAGTTAAATAATGGCCATCGTCTCCAAGAATATGAAGACATTATTTTAAGAACCAAGATGGCTGAGCCCACAATATGTACCATGAACAGCCCTAGGCATGAAATGGAGGGTTAAGCTGCTCTCGCTGGCTGTGAGCCCAACTCTGACACTGCCTGAGTGTGGGGTACTAGGCCCTCAGTGCCTGAGTTTCCACATCTGTAAGCCCAGCTCTGACAGTGCCTGAGTGTGGGGTGCTAGACCCTCAGTGCCTGAGCTTCTACATCTGTAAGCCCAGGTCTGACACTGCCTGGCTGTGGGGTGCTAGATCCTCAGTGCCTGAGTTTTATATCTGTAAGTTCAGCTTTGACACTGCCTGGGTGTGGGGTGCTAGACCCTCAGTGCCTAAGTTTCTACATCTATAAGTTCAACTCTGACACTGCCTGGGTGTGGGGTGCTAGGCCCTCAGGCCTTGAGTTCCCACATCTGTGAACCTATCTCTGACACTGCCTGGGTGTGGGATGCTAGGCCCTCAGTGCCTGAGTTTCTACACCTGTGAGCCCAGCTCTGACACTGCCTGGGTGTGGGGTCCTAGACCCTCAGTGGCTCAGTTTCCACATCTGTACACTGGGACTTGAAAGGGTGCTGACCATCATGGAGTGGTTGTAAGGAGTAAATGACTCATACCCATAAAGTTCTTAGGCCTTCCCCTGTGTCAGCACTCAATAAATATCATTATTATTAGCAATATTAGGATCAGGCTACAATAGTAAAGGGTGGTGTTTTGTCCTTGAGAGGATTAAAATCTAGATGGAATGAGAAATAATAACAGCAGCCATCATTTGAATATTCCCTGTATGCCAGGCACCAGACTAGCACTTTGAGTAAATTGTCTCAAGTAAATACAAATACAGGTGGAAACAGAGAAAGAACCTGTGACACAAACCGTGCAGCCAGGGGAGGCAGGATCTACACGTGCTCAGAACTCAAGATTGCTGAGTCTGCAAAGCCAAACAGAATTGTCAGCAAAGGTTCCCTGAGAGCCCACTTCGACCTGTTGTGAGAAGAGACAGCAGATCTCATGAGAGCAGGTGGAACACCTGTGGAGGAGCAAAGAGGCTGTTGCAAACAACAGCAGATTAAGTTTGCTCTGTGACTGTGGGAAATTCCCTTTCCTATGTGTCTTTTAAAACAAAATTTATTCCCACCCTTGGGGGAGAGGGGTGTGCAGTGTGAACCTGCTGGGAAGATGGGGAGGGAGTGAAATATTTACAAAGTGTGCTCTGTCAGGCTGGAATTTTAGAGGTAGGGGACAGGGAAAAATTGGAACAGTCCCTGCAGGAGGTGTTCTGGGCTTGTGTGAAAACCTTGGTGAGGAGAGGCCCAGGCCAGTAATGTGGCTTCATAAGCATGATGTCCAGCGAGTCAGTCACCAGCCTGGGCACCTCCTCTTCTCCATTGAACACTCTGAGCTGCGCCACCTCCGCTGGGGGTGGAGCTCCAGGAACCCTCAAGACCCTCATGTCCTGGGGGAGGAAGATGCCTGGGCTGAGTCCCATGCTTGTGGGAAGCTCTGAGCATGGACACAATGAGCTCTGACCAGTGGAGTGAGGACCTCACCCCTTCCCTACAGGTCTGTGCTGGGCCTTGACGGAGGAGTGACCACAGCCCCCGAGCTGGCAGGGCAGCTGGGGGAAGCTGGTGGGCAGCTGGGGAGAAGCTGTGAGCATGAGGAGCCAGGGCTCCCCTTGGGAGAGGAGGGAGTGTGGGCATGGAGCACATCTGCCGCCCAGGCTGAGTCCCCAGAGTTAGGCCAGAGAGGGAGGGGTGGAGTCACCAAGCTTGTTAGATGCAGATGCAGGGCCACCTGTGCACGCATTCACTTCTGCAAGAACCAGCAGCCTGTGGAGGAGGCTCAAGGGAATGAGGTGAGTCTTGCTGGGGCTCCAGTTCATGCCTGGCAATTTTCGGGATGCAGAAAATGACGCAACCCCATCCGAAATTGACTGGCTTCAGAGGCTGAAGGAACAAAGCATGTCCTCTGGGGACAGAAGGACGGAGGGCTTCTTGCCTGGCTGTTCGGGGACCTGGTAGATACTGCCCTATCCAGGTGCCTGGTAGCCCTGCGCAGGGAGGGGAGGACATTACCCCAGGGAAGGGTGATCCCCAGACCCAGACAGGGAGGAGCATTTACAGGGGTAAAACTAGGCAAGATGTGAAAAATGCTGGGTTGCTGTAGCTCATGGGGACCTTGCAGTTTCCAGGTGGTGGGTGTGCATTCCAGGCCCAGGTGTCTGGCCAGTACCTGTCTGGGGCCTCCCTGCCCCCAGCATCCTGCACCCCACTCAGTTTTCTTTGCAGCCAGCACAGTCAGGCTATATAAATACTGGGCTCACCTCTCCTAGAAGAGAGGCCAAGCAATAGTAGGTGCTCAATAATACTTGAATTCCTGAAGGCATGAGCCCAGGTGAAACTATGAAGCGAATAGCTTAGCTGTGGGGTGCTAGACCCTCAGTGCCTGAGTTTCCACATCTGTAAGCCCAGCTCTGACACTGCCTGGGTGTGGGGTGCTAGACCCTCAGTGCCTGAGTTTCCACATCTGTAAGCCCAGCTCTGACACTGCCTGGGTGTGGGGTGCTAGACCCTCAGTGCCTGAGTTTCCACATCTGTACACTGGGACTTGAAAGGGTGCTGACCATCATGGAGTGGTTGGTCCACGTGTTCACTGTAGAGTGCTTCATTCCATGATCTGGCCACACCTGCTCATCCAGGCCTCTTGTCTGCAGTGTGTCCATCCCCACTACTGTGCTGCTTTGAAAATACTTACACGTTTCTCCTGGTGCCCCTCTGCAAGCACACATTCAACTCACTGCTTAAGCTGAAGTGTTTTCCCAAGTGCTGGAACCACCTTCCACACTCATCTACAGGGAGACTCTGATGTCTTTCATTATGTGTTCAGTCTTTCATTTCTTTAAGAAGTCTCCTTTGACAGAAGACTGAGGTCTGATGTTCCTGGGTGAATCCTGTCAGCTACCTTCTCTGAGCTTGACTCTTTGCATCCAGTTTCCCCATGTGCTCAGTGACATTGGAGCTGATCCAGTGTTCTCCGATCTATGCCTGGGGACAATGTGATTGGGGACATGCGTCCTCTCAGGACAGACTGGCTGGGAGCTCTGCCCCCATGATCTAATCACCTCCAACACTGGGGATTACAATTTGACATGAGATTTGGGTGGGACTCAGAGCCAAACCATATCAAGGGTTAATATCCACAACGTATAAATAACTCATACAACCCAATAGTAGAAAAACAACCCCATTAAGAAATGGGCAAAAGATCTGAATAGCCATTTTCTCCCAAGAAGACATAACAATGTCCAACAGGTATAGGAAGAGGTGTTCAACATCACTGGCCATCAGAGAGTTCCAAATCAAAACCACTGTGAGATACGACCTCACATCCCTTGGAAGGGCTGTTATCCAGAAGTCAAAAGATAGCAAACACTAGCTGAACACTTTTCTTCTGCTCTAACAAATGATACAAACATACTCCTTCCTTTTCTGTTTTCATTGTTGGGTACACAAAGATCAAAGCATTCCAAAGGACATTGTCAGCAAAGGTTCCCTGAGAGCCCACTTCGACCTGTTGTGAGAAGAGACAGCAGATCTCATGAGAGCAGGTGGAACACCTGTGGAGGAGCAAAGAGGCTGTTGCAAACAACAGCAGATTAAGTTTTCTCTGTGACTGTGGGAAATTCCTTCTGTGTGTCTTTGCAGCATCCTGCACCCCACTCAGTTTTCTTTGCAGCCAGCACAGTCAGGCTATATAAATACTGGGCTCACCTCTCCTAGAAGAGAGGCCAAGCAATAGTAGGTGCTCAATAATACTTGAATTCCTGAAGGCATGAGCCCAGGTGAAACTATGAAGCGAATAGCTTAGCTGTGGGCAGTGTTTTCTAGATTGGTGGTTCCCAAATTCTGGTCCTGGAAACCCTGAGCATTGGGTGTGGTTGATGGAGTGGGAGGCTTGTGTACAGTGCAGGCTTCTGGCCCTCACCAGGTCCTGATGAGAGAGGCATTCCAGGAGCTGCTGTGGAAGCCACATTGTCTGATGGTGTCCCTCAGGTCCAGGTCGCCTTTGCTATCTCTGTTGAGTCAATGCTGTCACACTGCCTTGGCTCTGCTGTGTGACAGAGGGGTGACTGCAGACCCATGTTTGGGTCAGAGTGTTGAAGGGAGATGGAGCAGGTGTTATTGGGGCTGGGCGGGGCTCAGTACAGGAGTCTGTAGAATGAATACAGACATCTAGAGAATGTTAATTAGTAAGAGGAGCACTCATAATATCCACTGCCCTGCTTAAAAATGAAAGATTTCTGAGAGAAACCAAAGCCCTGCTTGGCCTGCCCAGAGCACAGGCTCTTGTCCCCCACAGTGTCAGGGGCTTGGGCTTATCATCCACCCATTTTTATCTTTAAAGATTTTCCCTGTATATGGTTTGGGCTGGTTTTGAACTTTATATTAAGGGAATCACACTGTGCTTTTTCTGACTATAACATTGCTGTTAAGAGCCCTCCAGTTGCCTGGCTTCTAGTCTCAGCTCTGGCACTCAGAGGTGGTGTGATGTCCAAGCCTCAGTTTCCTGATCTATTAAATGGATGATCCTAATCTGTACATCTTAAGTGACTGTATTAATGAGTTAGTAGAGGTGCCGCCTTCGAACACCAATGGAAGCCTTGGTTATTTTTAGCTTGACTTGCTATTTTCACTTAGTGCCATGTTTCGGGTTCATGCTTGCTGATGCATGGAGAGTGGTTGGTCCACGTGTTCACTGTAGAGTGCTTCATTCCATGATCTGGCCACACCTGCTCATCCAGGCCTCTTGTCTGCAGTGTGTCCATCCCCACTACTGTGCTGCTTTGAAAATACTTACACGTTTCTCCTGGTGCCCCTCTGCAAGCACACATTCAACTCACTGCTTAAGCTGAAGTGTTTTCCCAAGTGCTGGAACCACCTTCCACACTCATCTACAGGGAGACTCTGATGTCTTTCATTATGTGTTCAGTCTTTCATTTCTTTAAGAAGTCTCCTTTGACAGAAGACTGAGGTCTGATGTTACTGGGTGAATCCTTCTGTCAGCTGCCTTCTCTGAGCTTGACTCCTTGGTTCCAGTTTCCCCATGTGCTCAGTGACATTGGAGCTGATCCAGTGTTCTCCGATCTTTGCCTGGGGACAATGTGATCAGGGACATGCATCCTCTCAGGACAGACTGGCTGAGAGCTCTGCCAGGTGCCTAAGGACTCGGCCCATCCACAGCCCCTTTCAGCTACACTTCTGGCTTCAGGTTTCTGGCCCCATGGGTTGAATTCTGACAGCAAAGCTTGGTTGATGTTCTATTTCAAGGCCCGGAACAAAGTGAAGGCTGGGGAAGGCATTTCC
Organism: Colobus guereza; assembly: GCA_030247045.1. Taxonomy (NCBI): domain Eukaryota; kingdom Metazoa; phylum Chordata; class Mammalia; order Primates; family Cercopithecidae; genus Colobus; species Colobus guereza. The sequence continues at coordinate 22,465 of DAKLCV010001969.1, forward strand.
CTCATGTCTCCTACTAACAGACAGGGCTCCCCATTTGCCCACATTCTGGTCCCCATGTAGGGAGAAGGGCATCCAAACCTTGGCAATCCCTGGACCTTTCCCTCAGGCCCCTGTGTGGGTGGTGGGATTCACGCTGCAGGGGTCAGCCGGCACTGCCCTGGAGAATGGCCATTCCATCCCCACTACTGTGCTGCTTTGAAAATACTTACACGTTTCTCCTGGTGCCCCTCTGCAAGCACACATTCAACTCACTGCTTAAGCTGAAGTGTTTTCCCAAGTGCTGGAACCACCTTCCACACTCATCTACAGGGAGACTCTGATGTCTTTCATTATGTGTTCAGTCTTTCATTTCTTTAAGAAGTCTCCTTTGATAGCAGACTGAGGTCTGACGTTACTGGGTGAATCCTTCTGTCAGCTGCCTTCTCTGAGCTTGACTCCTTGGTTCCAGTTTCCCCATGTGCTCAGTGACATTGGAGCTGATCCAGTGTTCTCCGACATATGCCTGGGGACAATGTGATTGGGGACATGCGTCCTCTCAGGACAGACTGGCTGAGAGCTCTGCCAGGTGCCTAAGGACTCGGCCCATCCACAGCCCCTTTCAGCTACACTTCTGGCTTCAGGTTTCTGGCCCCATGGGTTGAATTCTGACAGCAAAGCTTGGTTGATGTTCTCTTGCAAGGCCCGGAACAAAGTGAAGGCTGGGGAAGGCATTTCCCTCATGTCTCCTACTAGCAGACAGGGCTTCCCATTTGCCCACATTCTGGTCCCCATGTAGGGAGAAGGGCATCCAAACCTTGGCAATCGCTGGACCTTTCCCTCAGGCCCCTGTGTGGGTGGTGGGATTCACGCTGCAGGGGTCAGCCGGCACTGCCCTGGAAAATGGCCATTCCCATCCCCACTAATTCAGAGGCCCATTCCATGCCATCTGGAGGAATTTCTATTTCCCTACCTGCTCAGAAAGACATTAAAAAAAGGACTAAATCATTTTAATCCAACAAATCAGTCACAAGAGGAAAAGTATTATCTAACTTCACATAGAGGAGGTCCCTAGAGGGTCTAATTCACAGAGGCAGAGGGTAGAACCATGGACCCTGAGGTTGAGGACAGGTTGCAGAGTTCATGTTGGAGGAGAACAGGGCTTCCCATTTGCCCACATTCTGGTCCCCATGTAGGGAGAAGGGCATCCAAACCTTGGCAATCGCTGGACCTTTCCCTCAGGCCCCTGTGTGGGCGGTGGGATTCATGCTGCAGAGGTCAGCCGGCACTGCCCTGGAAAATGGCCATTCCCATCCCCAATAATTCAGAGGCCCATTCCATGCCATCTGGAGGAATTTCTATTTCCCTACCTGCTCAGAAAGACATTAAAAAAAGGACTAAATCATTTTAATCCAACAAATCAGTCACAAGAGGAAAAGTATTATCTAACTTCACATAGAGGAGGTCCCTAGAGGGTCTAATTCACAGAGGCAGAGGGTAGAACCATGGACCCTGAGGTTGAGGACAGGTTGCAGAGTTCATGTTGGAGGAGAACAGGGCTTCCATTTCACAGGATGAAAAGTTCTGCGGATGGATCACAGGGATGGTTACACAAGGATGTGAAAGCATTTAATGCCACTGAACTTAAGAAGGAGTACAAGGACAAATGTTGTCATGTATATTTTACCACATATAGGTGGTAAAATATTTTGTTGGGTGTTTTTAGGTGTGCTGTACCAGGAAGGGCCCTCTGACCATGCATTCTGCCCCATGGCAGGTGTGGAGGGCCCTGTGACACTCATGTTTAATTATGTGCACTGCCCGGCCTTCAAAATGCTCTTCCCGGCCTCCTGCAGCCACACAGACCTCTGTCTAGAAGACTCTTGGGAGTTTGTGAGAAGAAAGCACTAGGTATTCAGTGACATCCTTCTCCCACCACATTTCCTGGTTTTAATGTATCTGTCTCACCCCCACCAGCAGTGGTCAGTGGTCGACTGGCAGTGGATGCTGAAGACAGTCCTTGGGACTGGCATTGTCCTTCCTGGGGAAGCAGCCCTCACCTCCTCCACACTGAGCTTGGTTTCTATTGAGGAAGGTGCTACTGACATTATGTCTGCGTGACGCAAACTCTCCCAGCCCTATTGACACAGCCAGGACACCTGGGACCCAGTGCTCCATTACAGAACATTGTAAGATGCCAATGAATTTCATTCCATCACATGCAGAGGATGACTTCATGGGCATGAAATGTCAGCTGTTACTTTTATGTGAGCATCACCAGCCACCATGACAATTTCCACACTGAAGCCAACTCTAATTTGAAGTTCCCACAGAAGATAAGGTGACTTTGGGCTAAGCAAGAACAGTTGACATTATGCCTGTCACACAACAGTTAAATGCTGGCAAACACAAAGAGTAAGGGAACATTATGGGAGAGGCATTTCAAGTTGAGAAAATCATTTTTTTCCCCTAAGAACTGGAAAACACAAAACAAAGCAAACCACAGATCCATTCTTATATTTTATCAGAATACCTCAATCCATTTAAAAGAAGGTGGCACTGAGGACAGCCCTAGATCATTGTCAGCTTCTTCCCAGTGTTTGAGATGGAGAGAGAAACATCCACACGCAGAGAGGCACCAGCTGACCATGGGCAACCACCTGCCCAGCTCACAGGTCCCCACTCCTGACCATGGACACCTGCCCAGCTCACAGGCCCCTTTCTAGAAGACTCTTGGGAGTTTGTGAAAAGAAAGCACTAGGTATTCAGTGACATCCTTCTCCCACCACATTTCCTGGTTTTAATGTATCTGTCTCACCCCCACCAGCAGTGGTCAGTGGTCGACTGGCAGTGGATGCTGAAGACAGTCCTTGGGACTGGCATTGTCCTTCCTGGGGAAGCAGCCCTCACCTCCTCCACACTGAGCTTGGTTTCTATTGAGGAAGTTGCTACTGACATTATGTCTGCGTGATGCAAACTCTCCCAGCCCTATTGACACAGCCGGGACACCTAGGACCCAGTGCTCCATTACAGAACATTGTAAGATGCCAATGAATTTCATTCCATCACATGCAGAGGATGACTTCATGGGCATGAAACGTCAGCTGTTACTTTTATGTGAGCATCACCAGCCACCATGACAATTTCCACACTGAAGCCAATTCTAATTTGAAGTTCCCACAGAAGATAAGGTGACTTTGGGCTAAGCAAGAACAGTTGACATTATGCCTGTCACACAACAGTTAAATGCTGGCAAACACAAAGAGTAAGGGAACATTATGGGAGAGGCATTTCAAGTTGAGAAAATCATTTTTTTCCCCTAAGAACTGGAAAACACAAAACAAAGCAAACCACAGATCCATTCTTATATTTTATCAGAATACCTCAATCCATTTAAAAGAAGGTGGCACTGAGGACAGCACTAGATCATTGTCAGCTTCTTCCCAGTGTTTGAGATGGAGAGAGAAACATCCACACGCAGAGAGGCACCAGCTGACCATGGGCAACCACCTGCCCAGCTCACAGGTCCCCCACTCCTGACCATGGACACCTGCCCAGCTCACAGGCCCCCTTTCCTGACCATGGATGCCTGCCCAGCTCACAGGCCTCCTCTCCTGACCATGGGCAACCACCTGCCCAGCTCACAGGTCCCCACTCCTGACCATGGACACCTGCCCAGCTCACAGGCCCCCTTTCCTGACCATGGATGCCTGCCCAGCTCACAGGCCTCCTCTCCTGACCATGGGCACCCACCCGGCTCACAGGGCCTGTCTCCCTCCTGCATCCATCCCTTCCAGGAGGTAACATGAACTCATTGCTCATGAAGATAAGCAAACCTGGCACAAATAAGCAGCTCCCTCACCTCACAGGGAGGGTTCAGAATTGGCTCAGAAAGAAGTGACCAGGATCTGAAGCACAGTGCTGAGACCAGAATTAAGAGAGTCAACACTTTGTCCCAGATCTGTCTCATGGGACAGCAGCAGCATCATGTTGGGGAAGAGTAGCCACTCCCACACAGACAGGGTCAAAGCTTATTCCAAGAAGGTCTAGGGAGCAGGTGTTTTAGCCTTTGTGGGACAGGAGATAAAAATGAGTATAGGTGGCAGGAGAGAAAGCAAAGATAACACTGAAAGCTTTAGACATGGACGTTTATGTAGCTGTCATATAATTTTCATCTCATGAAGTCTTCTCCTTCCAATTATTTTTTCAAATATTTTGAGATATAAAACTATCCTCAGTTCACAGACACTACAAGGACAGTTGGTGGGCTACAGTTTGCTGATCCTGGCATGAAAAGTGGGTGCAGAGCAGAGCAGGTCTGGAGAGAGGGATGTGGGCTTGGGCCAGGCCTCTGGGAAGTCTGCCCGCTGCCAGCCTCAGGTGCCATGCTGCCTTATGCTCATCCTGGAAGGTGCCGGCACCAGTAGATGCTGCCAGCACACTTGGGCCTGTAATGATTGTTGCATATCGATCAGTCTCTTCTGTCATAAATTACTCTCAGAAATTTTCTTTTCTTGGTGAGTCATGGTTGCTCACACCTGTAATCCCAGCACTTTGAGAGGCCGAGGTGGGTGGATTGTCTGATGTCGAGAGTTCAAGACCTGACCAACAGGATGAGACTCTGTCTCTACTAAAAATACAAAAATTATTCGGGGTTGGTGGTGTGTGCTTTTAATTCCAGCTACTTGGGAGGCTTAGGCAGGAAAATCACTTGAACCCTGAGGCAGAAGTTGCAGTGAACAGAGATCATGCCACTGCACTCCAGCCTGGGCAATAAGAGTGAAACTCCATCTCAAAAAAAAAAAAAAAAAAAAAAAAAAAAAAAAAAAAAAAAAAAAAAAAAAAAAAAAAAAAAAAAAAAAAAAAAAAAAAAAAAAAAAAAAAAAAAAAAAAAAAAAAAAAAAAAAAAAAAAAAAAAAAAAAAAAAAAAAAAAAAAAAAAAAAAAAAAAAAAAAAAAAAAAAAAAAAAAAAAAAAAAAAAAAAAAAAAAAAAAAAAAAAAAAAAAAAAAAAAAAAAAAAAAAAAAAAAAAAAAAAAAAAAAAAAAAAAAAAAAAAAAAAAAAAAAAAAAAAAAAAAAAAAAAAAAAAAAAAAAAAAAAAAAAAAAAAAAAAAAAAAAAAAAAAAAAAAAAAAAAAAAAAAAAAAAAAAAAAAAAAAAAAAAAAAAAAAAAAAAAAAAAAAAAAAAAAAAAAAAAAAAAAAAAAAAAAAAAAAAAAAAAAAAAAAAAAAAAAAAAAAAAAAAAAAAAAAAAAAAAAAAAAAAAAAAAAAAAAAAAAAAAAAAAAAAAAAAAAAAAAAAAAAAAAAAAAAAAAAAAAAAAAAAAAAAAAAAAAAAAAAAAAAAAAAAAAAAAAAAAAAAAAAAAAAAAAAAAAAAAACTTTCATTTCTTTTTTAATAAGTGTGTGTTGTGTATATTTAAAGTATATAACATGAGACAATGGGGTACAGATAGACAGTAAAAGGTTACCATGTTAAACCAAAGTACATATGCATTATCTTACCTCGTTACTCATTTTGTTTGTTTGATTTCATGACAAGGTGGCTGCATTAGTCTGTTTTGACACTGATATAAAGGTAATAATTGAGACTGGGTAACTTATAAACAAAGGTTTATTGACTTACAGTTTTGCATGGCTGGCGAGGCCTCAGGAAACTTACAATCATGGTGGAAGCTGATGAGGAAGTAAAGACCATTTCATATGTGAGCAGGAAAGACAGAGATAGCAAGGGCAGGAAAACTTCCTTATACAACCACTGGATCTCATGAGAACTCACTCACTATCACAAGAGCAGCACACGGAAACAGCCACTTAGTCCAATCACTTCCCACCAGGTCCCTCCCTGAACATCTGGAAATTACAATTCAAGGTGAGGTCTGGGTGGAGACACATAGCCTAACCACAGCAGTGGCTAGAATATACTCAGCATGAATGCCAAATTCTTCCTTCCCCACAGTCCTCATGTTGTACATGAGATCTCCAGACACCTACACATTTGCTGCATCTCCCCATTCCCTTCGCCCACCACGTCCCTGTAACCACTGTTTTGTTCTTTATGTATATTTGATTTAAAATATTTGTTTAGTTTCCACATGTGAGATTACACAATATGTTTCTTTCTGTGTCTGGCTTATTTCACTCAGCAGAAGGATGTCCTGTAGGTTCATCCATGCTGTGGCAAAATGACAAGATCTCACTCCTTTTAGGGCTAAATAATATTCCATGATGTGTATGTACCACAGTTTTTTAGCCATTTGTGTGCCAATAGACACATAAGGTTCCCCTCCCCCAACATCTTGGCTGTTGTGAACAGTGCTGCAATAAACATGTGTGTGCATACATCTCTTTGAGATACTGGTTTCATGGATTTTGAATCTATATCCAGCAGAGAAATTGCTGAGTCATATGGTGGTTCTTATTTTGAATTTTTGATGAAACTTATACTGTTTTTCATAATTACTGTACCAATCTACATTTCCACCAGTTGTGTACAAGAGAAAAACTCAAGGCAGGTTCCAGCCCAGTGCCCAGATGGCACCCATTGCAGAAGGCAGACATTCACCTGCAGAAAAAGGTCCCTCCTATGTTTATGATGGAGAGCTCCAATGGACAGAGACATGCAGGTTATGCTCAGCTGGTCTGCAAGTACGTCCTCATGGATAATTCCATAAAATTGTTTCTTAGGGCAAAGTTGTGCTGGGCTTGAGCTGGGTTCTGCCACTCAGTGTTATCAGAATTTATTCCTCCAGGCATGGAGATGAGTGGAAAGAGGAAGAGAAACACTAGGGGTTCAGGTTCCCAGATAACTGCCTATTTTAGACCCAAATGCTCCTTCATTTCTTTTTTTAAATAAGTGTGTGTTGTGTATATTTAAAGTATATAACATGATGCAATGGGGTACAGATAGACAGTAAAAAGGTTACCATGTTGAACCAAAGTACATATGCATTATCTCACCTCGTTACTCATTTTGTTTGTTTGATTTCATGACAAGGTGGCTGCATTAGTCTGTTTTGACACTGATATAAAGGTAATATTTGAGACTGGGTAATTTATAAACAAAGGTTTTATTGACTCACAGTTTTGCATGGCTGGCGAGGCCTCAGGAAACTTACAATCATGGTGGAAGCTGATGAGGAAGCAAAGACCATTTCATATGTGAGCAGGAAAGACAGAGATAGCAAGGGCAGGGAAAACTTCCTTATACAACCACTGGATCTCATGAGAACTCACTCACTATCACAAGAACAGCACAGCGGAAACAGCCACTTAGTCCAATCACTTCCCACCAGGTCCCTCCCTGAACATCTGGAAATTACAATTCAAGGTGAGGTCTGGGTGGAGACACATAGCCTAACCACATCAGTGGCTAGAATATACTCAGCATGAATGCCAAATTCTTCCTTCTCCATAGTCCTCATGTTGTACATGAGATCTCCAGACACCTACACATTTGCTACATCTCCCCATTCCCCTCGCTCACCACGCCACTGTAACCACTGTTTTGTTCTCTCTGTATATTTGATTTAAAACATTTGTTTAGATTCCACATGTGAGATTTTGCAATGTTTCTTTCTGTGTCTGGCTTATTTCACTCAGCAGAAGGATGTCCTGTAGGTTCATCCATGCTGTGGCAAAATGACAAGATCTCATTCCTTTTAGGGCTAAATATATTCCATGGTGTGTATGTACAACAATTTTTTAGCCATTTGTCTGCCAATAGACACTTAGGGTTTTTCCCAAAATCTTGGCTGTTGTGAACAGTGCTGCAATAAACATGTGTGCATACATCTCTTTGAGATACTGGTTTCATGGATTTTGAATCTATATCCAGCAGAGAAATTGCTGAGTCATATGGTGGTTCTTATTTTGAATTTTTGATGAAACTTATACTGTTTTTCATAATTACTGTACCAATCTACATTTCCACCAGTTGTGTACAAGAGAAAAACTCAAGGCAGGGTTCCAGCCCAGTGCCCAGATGGCACCCATTGCAGAAGGCAGACATTCACCTGCAGAAAAAGGTCTCTTCTATGTTTATGATGGAGAGCTCCAACAGACAGAGACACGCAGGTTATGCTCAGCTGGTCTGCAAGTGCGTCCTCATTGATAATTCCATAAAATTGTTCCTTAGGGAAAAGTTGTGCTGGGCTTGAGCTGGGTTCTGCCACTCAGTGTTATCAGAATTTATTCCTCCAGGCATGGAGATGAGTGGAAAGAAGAAGAGAAACACTAGGGGTTCAGGTTCCCAGATAACTGCCTATTTTAGACCCAAATGCTTCTTCATTTCTTTTTTTTAATAAGTGTGTGTTGTGTATATTTAAAGTATATAACATGAGACAATGGGGTACAGATAGACAGCAAAAAGGTTACCATGTTGAACCAAAGTACATATGCATTATCTTACCTCGTTACTCATTTTGTTTGTTTGATTTCATGACAAGGTGGCTGCATTAGTCTGTTTTGACACTGATATAAAGATAATAATTGAGACTGGGTAACTTATAAACAAAGGTTTATTGACTTACAGTTTTGCATGGCTGGCGAGGCCTCAGGAAACTTACAATCATGGTGGAAGCTGATGAGGAAGTAAAGACCATTTCATATGTGAGCAGGAAAGACACATATAGCAAGGGCAGGGAAAACTTCCTTATACAACCACTGGATCTCATGAGAACTCACTCACTATCACAAGAGCAGCACACGGGAAACAGCCACTTAGTCCAATCACTTCCCACCAGGTCCCTCCCTGAACATCTGGAAATTACAATTCAAGGTGAGGTCTAGGTGGAGACACATAACCTAACCACAGCAGTGGCTAGAATATACTCAACATGAATGCCAAATTCTTCCTTCTCCATAGTCCTCATGTTGTACATGAGATCTCTAGACACCTACACATTTGCTACATCTCCCCATTCCCCTCGCTCACCACACCACTGTAACCACTGTTTTGTTCTCTCTGTATATTTGATTTAAAACATTTGTTTAGATTCCACATGTGAGATTTTGCAGTGTGTTTCTTTCTGTGTCTGACTTATTTCACTCAGCAGAAGGATGTTCTGTAGGTTCATTCATGCTGTGGCAAAATGACAAGATCTCATTCCTTTTAGGGCTAAATATATTCCATGGTGTGTATGTACAACAATTTTTTAGCCATTTGTCTGCCAATAGACACTTAGGGTTTTTCCCAAAATCTTGGCTGTTGTGAACAGTGCTGCAATAAACATGTGTGCATACATCTCTTTGAGATACTGGTTTCATGGATTTTGAATCTATATCCAGCAGAGAAATTGCTGAGTCATATGGTGGTTCTTATTTTGAATTTTTGATGAAACTTATACTGTTTTTCATAATTACTGTACCAATCTACATTTCCACCAGTTGTGTACAAGAGAAAAACTCAAGGCAGGGTTCCAGCCCAGTGCCCAGATGGCACCCATTGCAGAAGGCAGACATTCACCTGCAGAAAAAGGTCCCTTCTATGTTTATGATGGAGAGCTCCAATGGACAGAGACACGCAGGTTATGCTCAGCTGGTTTGCAAGTGCGTCCTCATTGATAATTCCATAAAATTGTTTCTTAGGGCAAAGTTGTGCTGGGCTTGAGCTGGGTTCTGCCACTCAGTGTTATCAGAATTTATTCCTCCAGGCATGGAGATGAGTGGAAAGAAGAAGAGAAACACTAGGGGTCAGGTTCCCAGATAACTGCCTATTTTAGACCCAAATGCTTCTTCATTTCTTTTTTAATAAGTGTGTGTTGTGTATATTTAAAGTATATAACATGATGCAATGGGGTACAGATAGACAGTAAAAGGTTACCATGTTGAACCAAAGTACATATGCATTATCTTACCTCGTTACTCATTTTGTTTGTTTGATTTCATGACAAGGTGGCTGCATTAGTCTGTTTTGACACTGATATAAAGGTAATAATTGAGACTGGGTAACTTATAAACAAAGGTTTATTGACTTACAGTTTTGCATGGCTGGCGAGGCCTCAGGAAACTTACAATCATGGTGGAAGCTGATGAGGAGGCAAAGACCATTTCATATGTGAGCAGGAAAGACAGAGATAGCAAGGGCAGGGAAAACTTCCTTATACAACCACTGGATCTCATGAGAACTCACTCACTATCACAAGAGCAGCACACGGAAACAGCCACTTAGTCCAATCACTTCCCACCAGGTCCCTCCCTGAACATCTGGAAATTACAATTCAAGGTGAGGTCTAGGTGGAGACACATAACCTAACCACAGCAGTGGCTAGAATATACTCAGCATGAATGCCAAATTCTTCCTTCTCCGTAGTCCTCATGTTGTACATGAGATCTCTAGACACCTACACATTTGCTACATCTCCCCATTCCCCTCGCTCACCACACCACTGTAACCACTGTTTTGTTCTCTCTGTATATTTGATTTAAAACATTTGTTTAGATTCCACATGTGAGATTTTGCAGTGTGTTTCTTTCTGTGTCTGACTTATTTCACTCAGCAGAAGGATGTTCTGTAGGTTCATTCATGCTGTGGCAAAATGACAAGATCTCATTCCTTTTTAGGGCTAAATATATTCCATGGTGTGTATGTACAACAATTTTTTTAGCCATTTGTCTGCCAATAGACACTTAGGGTTTTTTCCCCAAAATCTTGGCTGTTGTGAACAGTGCTGCAATAAACATGTGTGTGCATACATCTCTTTGAGATACTGGTTTCATGGATTTTGAATCTATATCCAGCAGAGAAATTGCTGAGTCATATGGTCGTTCTTATTTTGAATTTTTTGATGAAACTTATACTGTATTTCATAATTACTGTACCAATCTACATTTCCACCAGTTGTGTACAAGAGAAAAAACTAAAAGCTTTTCCACCAAGACCTGCTATGAGACAGGGATGCCCACTCTCACCACTTCTGTTCAACACAACATGGAAGTCCTAGCAATGGCAATCAAACAAGAAAAAGCAATAAAAAGAATCCACAGAAAGGAGGAAGTAACATTTTCTCAATTTTTAGAGAACATGATCCTATGTGTAAAACACCCCAGAGTTTCACAAAGTGAAACCAGTGTTAGAACTAATAGATGAATCCAGTGAAGTTGTAGGATATATAAATAATAACCAACTGAAAAATAAATCAAGAAAACTATCACATTTACAACAGCATATAAAAAAAATAAAGTGCCAAGGAATAAATTTAACCAAAGAGGTGAAAGATCTGTATGCTGAAAGCTAAGAAACATTGATGACAGAAATTTGAAGAAGACACAAATAAATGCTAGGATCTTGTGTTCATGACTTGAAATGATTAATATTGCAAAAATGTCCTCACTGCCCAAGGCAATGAACAGACTCAATTCAACCCCTATCAAAATCCTAGGGGCATTATTTATAGAAATAGAAAAAAAAATTCTACAATGCATATAGAATATAATAGACTCCAAATAGACAAAACAAGAATGAGAAAGAAAACCAAACTTGGAGGTATCACACTTTCTGATTTAAAGTTATATTACAAAGCTATAGTAATCAAAACAGTACAGTACTTTCATAAAAACAGACTCATATACCAGTGAAAGAGAATGAGAGCCCAGGAATAAATCCAAACATGGATGGTACACTAATTTTTGACAAGAGCACTAAGAGGACACAATGGAGAAAAGCCAGTCTCTTCAACAAATCATACTGGGAAAACTGGATTTCCTTGTGAAAAAGAATGAAATCAGACGCTTATCTTACACCAAACACAAAAATCAATTCAAAATGGTTTAAAGACCTTGACATAAAACCTGAAACCATAAAACTCCAAGAAGAAAACAGTTGCTAAAAGCTCTTTAACATTGGCCTTGGCAGGGATTCTTGGATGTCACATCAAAAACTCAGGCTACGAAAGCACTAAATAAATAAATAAATGGGACTACATCAAACTAAAAAACTTCTGCAAAGCAAGGGAAATAATCAACAAAATAAAATGGCAGCCCATAGACTGGGAAACCATACACCTGATAAAGGTCTGTATGAGTTAATTCTCGCATTGCTATAAAAAAAAAAAAAAACACCTGATCACCTGATGATTGGGTAATTTATAAAGAAAAGGGGTTTAATTGGCTCATGGTTCTGCAGGCTGTACAGGAAGCATGGTGCTGACATCCACTCAGCTTCTGAGTAGGCTTCAGGAAACTTACAGTCATGTCAGAAGGTCAACAGGGAGCTAGCACATGGCATGGCTGGAGCAGGAGAAAAACTATCACATGTCATGGCTGGAGCAGTGCTGGCATCTGCTCAGCTTCTGAGTAGTCCCCAGGAATCTTATGGTCATGGAGGAAGGCCAACAGGGAGCCAACACATGGCATGTCTGGAGCAGGAGAAAGAGGCAGGGGGAGATGCCACACATGTTTAAACAACCAGATCTCATGATAACTCACTCACAGGCCATAACCAGAGCACTGAGGAATGATATTACCCATTCATGAGAGCTCTGCCCCCATGATCTAATCACCTGCAACACTGGGGATTACAATTTGACATGAGATTTGGGTGGGACTCAGAGCCAAACCATATCAAGGGTTAATATCCACAATGTATAAATAACTCATACAACTCAATAGTAGAAAAACAACCCCATTAAAAAATGGGCAAAAGATCTGAATAGCCATTTTCTCCCAAGAAGACATAACAATGTCCAACAGGTATAGGAAGAGGTGTTCAACATCACTGGCCATCAGAGAGTTCCAAATCAAAACCACTGTGAGATATGACCTCACATCCCTTGGAAGGGCTGTTATCCAGAAGTCAAAAGATAGCAAACACTGGCTGAACGCTTTTCTTCTGCTATAACAAATGATACAAACATACTCCTTCCTTTTCTGTTTTTGTTGTTGGGTACACAAAGATCAAAGCATTCCAAAGTGGGAACATACACCTCTACTTACCACTGATAGAACTGACATGACTTCCTGATGATCAAGGACACACATCGAGGCTTTTTGGGTGTATTATTATGAGTAACTGTGAGGTTTCAGAAGAGGATAATGCATTTAAAAATGCAATAACAAGGTTCTTGCAATGGATAAAACAACTTTCTTTGTAGGATTTTCCAACTGACTGTGAAGCCCCTGCTGCCACCATGAAGTCGTCTTTACTCTGGAGACAGCCCTGGAGTGGGATTCAAATCTGAACCCAGCCGGGCTCCTAAGGAGTGCCCCAATGTGTGCTGCTTTGCAACACGAGACAACTACAACGCTTGTGATTTTAGGTGGAACATAAAACCCAATTTCATAACATGCCAAAATGAATGAAGAACAAGGGAAAATCACTTAGGACACCGGGGAATGGGTGGGGCTCCTGGGGAGTGTCTAGTCAAGACAGACAAAGGCAAATTATATCCCAGAGACTAACCACACTGGAGTAGGAACGACCCTCAAGCATTTCACCTTTACTTGATGTAATTTGGAAATATGAAAATTTATTTGTGTTTCTTATTTGCTACTTAAACCACATAAACAAAATTTCAAAATTGCTTTCTTCTTTAAAATGGAAAGTGCTTCTTATCCCAAAGAACAAGGGTGATTATAGAACAATCCAGGAAGTGATAAAAATTCACACTAATTTAAAAATCAAGAAATTATTTCAGCATGGGGTGACATAACTTACTCCGAGGTTGCTTTCGCTAATGCAAACATGTAGAGCATATCCTCCACGAGAGAAGCAAGGCATTAGACTTAGTTGTCAAAGGTCCTCTTGGCTTTTCCAGATGGATTTTGTAAAATGCTCAAGGGAAGAAATCACGTCTCCTCCATCTTCAGGTCCTCAGTGCCGAGTACATTGACGGAATCTTTGCATGTTAGATGAGACCAAGACATTTTTGGTGAATGAATGAATTAGTATTGTGTCACCCAGAAGGGGAAACCTGATGTGCATACATTTTTTTGTTGTAATAATCTTTTATACAAGAGTTTTAATATTATTTATTTATTTATTTATTTTTTGAGACAGAGTCTCACCCTGTCACCTAGGCTGCAATGCAATGGCACGATCTCGACTTACTCCAACCTCCACCTCCTGGGTTCAAGCGATTCTCCTGCCTCAGCCACCTGAGTAGCTGGGATTACAGACATGTGTCACCATGGCTGGCTAATTTTTTTGTGTCTTTTAGTAGAGACGGAGTTTCACCATGATGGTCAGGCTGGTTTTGAACTCCTGGCCTCGTGATCTGCCCACCTTGGCCTCCCAAACTTCTGAGATTACAGGCGTGAGCCACTGCATCTAGCCCAATATGAATTATTTCATTTGAATCTTTGCAAAAACTTGCAAGGTGTGGCATATTTTCACACCCCTGTTACAGGCAGAGAGACCGATGCAGAGCAGAGGGAAGTAGCTTGCCCAGGAGTCTTCTGCTCGCTGCTGACCGTGAAGGCACCTCCCTCCTCTGGGCTGTGGAGTGAAACCACAGGCTCTCCCCAGCCTTGGCTCCATTATGTTACTGCCAGGCTGGCATGCTGTCACTTCCGGGGAGCACTCTGGCTCAGGCACACTTGGAGGTGTAGACTTAGTCTCAGTAGATCTTGGCTTTCTATTGAGCAACATACAATATTCTGATAGTAATACAATTTAAAATCTATTTTAAAAAGAAATAGATTTTATTTACTTTCCAATTGTCAATTAAAATATAACCATATCACATAAAATTTCAAAAGCCCAGAAAAGAAGAGCTCGAATCTCATTATTAGAACACAAGTACACTAATATTTTGGCTCAGTTTCTTTTAGCTTTGTTTTTCTATGCCTATATCTTACATAGTCACAAATGCTATAAAGGGCATTTCCTATGTTGTATACAATGAGGACCCCAGATCTTAAGGCCTGGACCATATTCTAGTGAGTGGAGGTCCTCAATAGAGTTGCATTAACCCTACTTTAAGACTTTCAAAGAGTTTTTGAATGGTTTTTATTAGAAATGGGATTTTGATGAACATATTTTATGTACAATGACTTTCCATACTGAGGATTTTTTTTCTTAGGTGAGATTCCTCTGTGTGGATTTAACACGTAAAGGACATAAGTATTTCTATAGCTTTTGCCATTTGTTGTTGGGTAGTTTTCCTATTGCAATTGTCAGACCACTGTAATTACAACCCGCGCATATTAAGAATACACAGATTTCCTGTACCCTTGCCTAGAGAACAGCCTGTGATGTCTTAAAAAGTGTTCCAACCCAGTCCACTGAAAATTGATGTCATCTGTAATCCCAGCACTTTCGAAGGGCGAGGCCCATGGTTTACCTGAGGTCAGGAGTTCAAGACCAGCCTGGCCAACATAGCAAAACTCCATCTCTACTAAAAATACAAAAAATTAGCTGGATGTGGTAGCACACACCTGTAGTCCCAGCTACTTGGGAGGCTGAGGCAGGAGAATCGCTTGAACCCAGGAGACAGAGGTTACAGTGAGCCAAGATCATGCCATTGCACTCTAGCCTGGGTGAGAGAGTGAGACTCTGTCTCAAAAATAAATAAATAAATAAATAAATAAAATGGATATCAAAGTTAGGATTCAGATTCTCTCTTTACTGCTTGATTTGGGATGCTGGGTTTTAATAAAAAGCTCGACTGTCCACAAAGAGACAAAAATAGGGACTTTTGCCTTGGGGGTGGTAGTGGGGCCCTGTGGGCAGTGTTGCCCACATCTCTCTGGAGCTGACCCAACCTGGTGCTGCCCTGCACTGGACCCAAGGGCCATCCCCATAACCACCGTGCTCTTCAGACTGCAGCAGCTTCTAGAAGGACCCTCCTGCCCTGCGTGTTGGACAGACAGCAGGGTCACTGTCAGCCTGGTCACAGCTGAACTCTGCACTCAAGGACTCAGTCCTCACACAGCCTGGCTTCCCAAAGTCAGAACACATGGAAACTACAAATGCTTTGCTTTAAGTCGACACTGAATGTGAACTGGCTGTCTGCCTGTGTGGGTTGAATACTTCCCTGTTCAGGATGAAAGCCCTTTTCTGGCTATGGGAGCCTGTGCCTCCTTGGTGTGGGTGGAGTGTCCACCGGTGTCCACGTAGGGGGCACGCAGGGATCTTCAGCTTGTCCCAGGGCTCCAGAAAGAGGCAGCTGCTGATAATTCTCCCCAAAAGGCAGCAAAAGGCATCTGCTTTTCTTATGAGAATTACAGGGAAAACTCCCAGCACTTGCAGCAAATGACAAATGGCAACAGGCCTCCACATCTCACATCCAGTGGCCCTGGCCATCACGCAGTGATGTGCTGTCTGCAGAAGCTGCCCAGGGCCACACCAAGCCCCTTCCCTTTGCTTCTGTGCTTCCCTTGGCACCTTCTTTCTGCTTCTTTTTAAATTGCTCCCTTATTTCCTGCAGGTCTGGACTCAGGGAGACCAGGGCTCAAATTCGGGCTTCAACAAAAACCTTTTCCCCCAACTTTGGAAATGCCCCAGGCTGCACTTTCCTCACCTGTGAGATGACTGTGCAAAAGCACCCACGTCTAGAAACTCCGAGAAGATCAGGCATGTGTGCACCTCAGTGGGCTCAGGATGGTGCCTGGCAGGGGCGGCCCTAAGTAAGTGTGAGCACTGCAGTGTGCCCAGGATGGTGCCCAGCCGGGGTGGCCCCTCGGTATGTGTTAGCACCCCATGCTCCAGTGCTTCCTCTTGCCGATCCCCTTACTCCTAACCTCAGCCGCACCTGTCCTCTTCCAGGATGCTTCTGTCAGACGCCAATCTGAATGTTTAATTTTTGTTATTACTATTAAATGGCTTTGGTCTCCTAGCTAACAAATACCATCTTGCTAGTACAATGGGGTTCTTGCTTGTGCTATTGGTTATCTAACACACAGAATCGTTTTACATACACAGGTGGAAGAGACATCTTTGAGCAGCTGGTGGAACTGGCACATTTGAGAGCTGAGCTTTTGGGAAGATTTTGCGATCTCTTAAATCAAGTGTAACCTAAAGCTGCTTCCCTACATATTTTAAATTCAACCTACAGGTTCTTTTACTTTGAGAATTATAATGAATAGAGGTGTAAACAGATACTGTAGCCTACTCTTGCACCAGTCACCAAGTTTTGGCTAGTCAAAGGTGGCCAACTGTTCAAATCATGCTCAAATAACACAAATGTCAAGAAGTAACCAATCCGGCTGTTTCTGCACCTCACTTCCATTTTCTTTGCATCTCTTTCCTTTTTCTGTCCTAAATATTCTTCCACCAGGAGGCTGCAGTGGAGTCTCTCTGAGCCTATTCTGGCTTGGGAGGCTGCCTAATTTGTGAATCGTTCATTGATCATTAAACTCTGTTAAACTTAATTCTGCTCAACCTTTTCTTTTAACAGATGCATTTGTATGCAATTCACATCAGGGACGTGTTTGTCCCACACTGGCTGGTAATGAGGACCCCTTATCCTTAGCGTGTGGGTGGAAGCAAACAGCAGGTCTTCATTACACCACTTACCTAAGGCCTTGGGTTTTCAGGGATGATGATATTTCCTAGTATGTGGATGCCTTTTTTGTTGTTGTTCTCAAGGAGAATCTTCAACTAATTGCGTGTAATTTCATAGCTACTTTGAGGAAGCACATCAGCACAAGCAAACATAGTCACTGCTGTCCTTCCAGTGTCCTGTAATTACTTTAATATGTACATGCAATTGCAGCCTGACAGGGCTCTGGGAGATGTGATCCCATAGTTAGAAATGGGGAATCACTAACAACTGTGGGAAATTCTCCAGGACATCAGAATTTTAGAGAGGTAAGAAAACAAAGTGATGTTTTAATTCTGTTTAAAATCAGTATGCACATCACTGAACACTGAAAAGTTGAACACTGAAAAGTGATACTATGAAGACTAAAGGGACCTGCGAGGAGGATACATGAGGAATAAAGTTTGTATTTCTATTTCCAAACAAGAAAGTTGAAGGGCTATTTTCTAGAACGAAAGAGAGCTGAACTCAGGGATCTCAACATTTTGAGAAACGTAATTAATTACTTTTTTTAAACTAAACTTATTTTTCAAATAATCACAAACTTACAAAGTTGGAAGCACAGTATAAAGAACTTTTAATGGTTGAAAACAAAACTGAGTTGCCAACCTGATGCTATCCCTCCAGAAACCTTAATGCCCAACCATTAAAGCACAAGCTGCAAGTGCCTGTGTGGCCATAATGCTTAGACCCATTAAAACCAGGGAAAAATCCACGGATTCATCACTTCCATCTAATCCACAGACCCACTAATAATTTTTTCAATTACCTTAGTAATATCATTTCTAGAAAAATAATCCAGTTCAGAATTAACCTTGGATTTGCCATTTTTCCTTTAGTCTCTCCTTTGGTCTGAAACTGTTTATCTGTCTTTGATTTCTATGACTTTAACACTTTTGAAGATTATAGGCTAGTTATCTTGTAGGATGTTCTCAACTTAGATTGCTTTAATGCTTCCTCATGTTTAGATTCTGGTTATAAACAGTGATGCTGTGTTCTTACTGCATCCTATCAGGTGCACAGAATTTGCATGTATCTCCTTACTACTGATGTTTATTTTGATTGCAGCCATGCATCACTTAATGATGGGGATACATTCTGAGAAATACATTCTTCAGCAATTTTGTCATTGTGACAACATTATAATGTTGTATTAGGCTGTTCTTGCACAGCTATGAAGAAATACCTGAGACTGAGTAATTTATAAGAAAAGACAATTAATTGGCTCAGGGTTCTGCAGGCTTTACAAGAAGTAGAGTGGCATCTGCTTCTGGGGAGGCCCCAGGAAGCTTCAAATCATGGAGGAAGGCAAAGAGGAGCTTGCACATCACACGGCAGGAGCAGAAGCAAGAGAGAGAGCGAGGTGCCACACTGTTAAGCAGCCAGATCTCACATGAGAAGTCATTCACTATCGTGAGGACAGCACCCAGGGGATGGTACTAAACCATTCATGAGAATCCACACCCATGATCCAATCACCTCCCACCAGGCCTCACCTCTAGTATTGGGGATTACGATTCAATGTGAGGTTTGGGCAGGGACACAGATTCAAGCTCTATGAAGTGTATTTACACAAACTTTGATGGTATAGCCCACTACACACCTAGGCTGAGTGGTGTAGTCTACTTCTGTGCCACAAACAGCTGGGACTGTATGGAATACTATTGGCAACTGTAATATAATGGTGAGTATTTGCATATCTAAACATATATGCATATACAAAGGTATAGTTAAAAAACATTATAACATTGTGGAATTTTATATGTGGACCTTCATTACAGCAATGTCATTATGTAGTACCTGACTGGGGTTGGTTAAGGTAGTGTCAAGCAAGGCTTCTTCACTGTAAAGCTACCCCTTGAGGGAAAAAATGTTACTTTCAAGAGACCAGAATAAGCATTTGAAGAAATACAACATTTATTCCTGATTAAAACAAGACAAAACAAAACGAAATTTTAGGCAAACTAGAAATAGAAAATGTCATTAACCAGGCAAAGGGCAGGCATGAAAAACACTACAGTTGATATCATACTAAATGATTTTCTGCTGTTCAAGAACCTTCTCATTTCCAGATCAATTTCAAGATCAGCTTGTCAATTTCTACCAAAACAAGATACCTTCAGAGACTTTGATTGAAATTGCATTTTGAAAAATAATTGTAAAATGGTAAGACTGACACTACCTAATTTCCAGCTTTATTATAAAGCATGATATTTAGATTATCACAATAAATAAGATTTATTATAAACCTATGGTGTACAATATATTATATACAACAGTGTATCATTGGCATAAAGGTAGAAAAATCAACAGGACAGATTAGAGAGTCTGGAAATGGATCCACACATATATGGACATTTGACTTTCAGAAAGTGTTCAGAAACAACTCAGTGGAAGAAGGATAATCTTTTCAACAAATGGTGCTGAAACTACTGTATACCTATGTGCTCCAAATGAACAAGCAAACAAAACTTCTCTCTATACCATGCACTATATTAAAAAAAATTAAAATGGATCATAAAACTAAATGTAAAACCCAAAACTATGAAAACTCCTAGAGAAAAGCATACGTAAAATCATTCTGACCTTGGATTAAGAAGAGGTTTCCTAAATATGACACCAAAACCATGATCTCAACTAAAACAAATAAAACCCAATGCACATTAAAAAACCCATAGTATTAAACATAAGTTAGGTAAATTAAAAATGTCTGCTCTTTAAAATATGTTATTAGGAGAATGAAAAATAAGCCACAAACTGAGAGAAAATAATTGTAAATTACATATTTGATAATGATGGACGTACATCCAGAAGACATAAGGAACTCTCAATACTCAGTAAGAAAACAGACAACATGATTTAAAAAAAAAATGGACAAAATACTTGAACAGACACTTCCCTATAGAAGACAGGTGGATGGCAAATAAGGACCTGAAAAGATGCTCAACATTACTAGACCTGAGAAAATGCAAATTAAAGCCGCAATGAGACCTCAATATACACTTTAAAATGGGTAAAATGATAAAGAATGACCATGCCAAGTGTTGCTGAGGATGTGGAAAAACTGCAGCTCTCATGCACTTCGGGAGAGAAAGTCAAATGATGCAGCTGTGAAAAATGGTGTGGGGTTTTTTGAAAGATAAACAGAACCACCATGGGATTTAGCTGTCCCACCCCAGGTTGTGTACCCAAGAGAAAATAAGCATATGTGTCTAAAACATCTGCACACAGACATTCACAGTAGGCTTATTTGTAATAACTAAAAACTAGAAACAACTCAAGTTATCATCAACAGGGTGTTTGTGTGTGTGTGTGTGTGTGTGTGTGTGTGTGTGTGTGTGTGTGTGTGTGTGTGTGTGTGTGTGTGTGTGTGTGTGTGTGTGTGTGTGTGTGTGTGTGTGTGTGTGTGTGTGTGTGTGTGTGTGTGTGTGTGTGTGTGTGTGTGTGTGTGTGTGTGTGTGTGTGTGTGTGTGTGTGTGTGTGTGTGTGTGTGTGTGTGTGTGTGTGTGTGTGTGTGTGTGTGTGTGTGTGTGTGTGTGTGTGTGTGTGTGTGTGTGTGTGTGTGTGTGTGTGTGTGTGTGTGTGTGTGTGTGTGTGTGTGTGTGTGTGTGTGTGTGTGTGTGTGTGTGTGTGTGTGTGTGTGTGTGTGTGTGTGTGTGTGTGTGTGTGTGTGTGTGTGTGTGTGTGTGTGTGTGTGTGTGTATTTTATATGTGGACCTTCATTACAGCAATGTCATTATGTAGTACCTGACTGGGGTTGGTTAAGGTAGTGTCAAGCAAGGCTTCTTCACTGTAAAGCTACCCTTGAGGGAAAAATGTTACTTTCAAGAGACCAGAATAAGCATTTGAAGAAATACAACATTTATTCCTGATTAAAACAAGACAAAACAAAACGAAATTTTAGGCAAACTAGAAATAGAAAATGTCATTAACCAGGCAAAGGGCAGGCATGAAAAACACTACAGTTGATATCATACTAAATGATTTTCTGCTGTTCAAGAGCCTTCTCATTTCCAGATCAATTTCAAGATCAGCTTGTCAATTTCTACCAAAACAAGATACCTTCAGAGACTTTGATTGAAATTGCATTTTGAAAAATAATTGTAAAATGGTAAGACTGACACTACCTAATTTCCAGCTTTATTATAAAGCATGATATTTAGATTATCACAATAAATAAGATTTATTATAAACCTATGGTGTACAATATATTATATACAACAGTGTATCATTGGTATAAAGGTAGAAAAATCAACAGGATAGATTAGAGAGTCTGGAAATGGATCCACACATATATGGACATTTGACTTTCAGAAAGTGTTCAGAAACAACTCAGTGGAAGAAGGATAATCTT
Organism: Colobus guereza; assembly: GCA_030247045.1. Lineage (NCBI taxonomy): Eukaryota > Metazoa > Chordata > Mammalia > Primates > Cercopithecidae > Colobus > Colobus guereza. The sequence continues at coordinate 44,270 of DAKLCV010001969.1, forward strand.
TTCAACAAATGGTGCTGAAACTACTGTATACCTATGTGCTCCAAATGAACAAGCAAACAAAACTTCTCTCTATACCATGCACTATATTAAAAAAATAAAAATGAATCATAAAACTAAATGTAAAACCCAAAACTATGAAAACTCCTAGAGAAAAGCACACGTAAAATCATTATGACCTTGGATTAAGAAGAGGTTTCCTAAATATGACACCAAAACCATGATCTCAACTAAAACAAATAACACCCAACACACATAAAAAACCCATAGGGTTAAACATAAATTAGGTAAATTAAAAATGTCTGCTCTTTAAAATATGCTATTAGGAGAGTGAAAAATAAGCCATAAATTGAGAGAAAATAATTGGAAATTACATATTTGATAATGATGGACTTACATCCAGAAGACATAAGGAACTCTCAATACTCAGTAAGAAAACAGACAACATGATAAAAAAAAATGGACAAAATACTTGAGCAGACACTTCCCCATAGAAGATAGGTGGATGGCAAATAAGGACCTGAAAAGATGCTCAACATTACTAGACCTGAGAAAATGTAAATTAAAGCCGCAATGAGACCTCAATATACACTTTACAATGGGTAAAATGATAAAGAATGACCATGCCAAGTGTTGCTGAGGATGTGGAAAAACTGCAGCTCTCATGCACTTCGGGAGACAAAGGCAAATGATGCAGCTGTGAAAAAACGGTGTGGGGTTTTTTGAAAGATAAACAGAACCGCCATGGGATTTACCTGTCCCACCACAGGTTGTGTACCCAAGAGAAAATAAGCATATGTGTCTAAAACACCTGCACACAGACACTCACAGTAGGCTTATTTGTAATAACTGAAAACTAGAAACAACTCAAGTTACCATCAACAGGGTGTGTGTGTGTGTGTGTGTTTTGAGGCCCACTCGCTCCCACCGACCCCTCTCCCACGTGGCCCACTACCGGACCCCAGATCCAGCCGCTGCCAAGGCTGCAACAGGAGAGCCCCTGGCACCCAGCGGCCACCATCCTCGTTTAAAACGGACGCAGCCTGACTGCCAGCAGCCGAGAGCGGGCGGCCCAGTTAATGCGCATGCGCGAGTGGCAAGCGGGTGCTCACGTCACAGTGGTTCCCACAGCTGTCAGGGAAACCACGCCCTGAGGCCTGACAAACAGGAGCCCTCCGTGGCAGTGCTTGGGTGGCGGGGCTCCGAGGCTCCAGCCTTACCTCTCCACGGGCTCAACAGAACTGTCTCTGGATTCCAGGAGTCGTGGCAAAGGGCTGACCAGGATGTTGAAAGCACAGGCGGAGTCCCAGGGAAGCAGCCCCGAATCCCAGTCTCAGGCCTGCCTGGACGCTGAGAATGAGACTCTCCTCTGCTCCTGAGTGGACTGACCCCCTGAAACTTTTGAAAGGCCACTAGATCTCAGGTGTTCTTTGATTTTCCATGGCATTCATGGAAAGGTCACCTGTGCAACGCTTCCACAGATTACATGCCTGGACTCCATAGATTCTTTCGCCACTGCCCCATATGCCCTCGGTGAGACACGTTCACACCATCTGCTCTAGGGTGCGCCAGTGCCATGTGTGGTCACAATGGTGCTAGCTCAGAATCGCCCCTGGACCTCTTTACATGTGTGCTGGAAAGCAGTATCAGCTGAAGGAGTACCAGGTTCTTTCTAATCAGGGCAGCCCACTGCTCTTTCAAAGGAGGGAGGCCGAGGGCTCACGGGTCAGTGAACTTTCAGCTGACACCACGCCCTGAGGATTGACAAACTGGAGCCCTCGGTAGCATTGCTTGGCTGTTGGGGCAACGAGGTTCCAGCCTGACCTCTCCAAGGGGTCGACAGGACTGTCTCCGGATGCCAGGAGTCCTGCCAAAGGGCTGACAAGGATGTTGAAAGCACAGGCGGAGTCTGAGGGAAGCAGCGCGGCATCCGAACCTAAGGCCAGCCCGGACGCTGAGAATGAGACTCTCCTCTGCTCCTGAGTGGACTGACCCCCTGAAACTTTTGAAAGGCCACTAGATCTCAGGTGTTCTTTGATTTTCCATGGCATTCATGGAAAGGTCACCTGTGCAACGCTTACACAGGGTACATGCCTGGACTCCATAGATTCTTTCGCCACTGCCCCATATGCCCTCGGTGAGACACGTTCACACCATCTGCTCTAGGGTGCGCCAGTGCCATGTGTGGTCACAATGGTGCTAGCTCAGAATCGCCCCTGGACCTCTTTACATGTGTGCTGGAAAGCAGTATCAGCTGAAGGAGTACCAGGTTCTTTCTAATCAGGGCAGCCCACTGCTCTTTCAAAGGAGGGAGGCCGAGGGCTCACGGGTCAGTGAACTTTCAGCTGACACCACTCCTTGGGGCCCATGTGATCATTCTGGGCTGCAGCGAGGCCCTGCCTGCCTCAGTAGATGTGCTCAGCCCATCCATTCTCACCCGGAGGGGTCCAGAATCGGATCTGAAGGGAAGTCGTGAGATGACCCCAGCAGGAGCCCTGAAGCTCCCCTCCCCCGGTGGAGATCGGCTCAAGGAGGTCCTGGGGGTTTGATCCTGGGATGCGGCCGGCGGTCGCCTCTCCCACGCGGCCACCTCCTGGACCCCGGATGCAGCCGCTGCCAAGGCTGCAGCAGGAGAGCCCCTGGCACCCAGCGGCCACCATCCTCGTTTAAAACGGACGCAGCCTGACTGCCAGCAGCCGAGAGCGGGCGGCCCAGTTAATGCGCATGCGCGAGTGGCAAGCGGGTGCTCACGTCACAGTGGTTCCCACAGCTGTCAGGGAAACCACGCCCTGAGGCCTGACAAACAGGAGCCCTCCGTGGCAGTGCTTGGGTGGCGGGGCTCCGAGGCTCCAGCCTTACCTCTCCACGGGCTCAACAGAACTGTCTCTGGATTCCAGGAGTCGTGGCAAAGGGCTGACCAGGATGTTGAAAGCACAGGCGGAGTCCCAGGGAAGCAGCCCCGAATCCCAGTCTCAGGCCTGCCTGGACCCTGAGAATGAGACTTTCCTCTGCTCCTGAGTGGACTGACCCCCTGAAACTTTTGAACGGCCACTAGATCCCAGGTGTTCTTTGAATTTCCATGGCATTCATTGACAGGTCACCTGTGCAACGCTTACACAGGGTACATGCCTAGACTCCATAGATTCTTTTGCCATCGCCCCATACGCTCTCGGTGACACACGTTCACACCATCTGCTCTAGGATGCGCCACTGCCATGTGAGGTCACATTGCCGCTAGCTCGGAATCGCCTCTGGACCTCTTTACACGTGTGCTGGAAAGCGAGATCAGCGTCCGGGAGCCCCAGGCCCTTTCTAAGCAGGGCAGCCCACTGCTCTTTCAAAGGAGGGAGGCAGAGGGCTCACGGGTCAGTGAACTTTCAGCTGACACCACGCCTTGGGGCCCATGCGATCATTCTGGGCTGCAGCGAGGCCCTGCCTGCCTCAGTAGATGTGCCCAGCCCATCCATTCTCACCCGAAGGGGTCCAGAATAGGATCTGATGGGGGTCGTGAGATGACCCCAGCAGGCGCCTGAAGTTCACCCTCCCCGGTGGAAATCGGCTCAAGGAGGTCCTGAAGAAGGGACCCTGGGTGTTTGATCCTGGCATGCCGCCCGCGGCCGCCTCTCCCACGCGGCCCCCTCCTGGACCCCGGATGCAGCCGCTGTCAAGGCTGCAGCAGGAGAGCCCCTGGCGCCCAGCGGCCACCGTCGTCCTTTAAAGGGGACGCAGCCTGACTGCCAGCAGGGGAGCGCGGGCGGCCCAGCCAATGCGCATGCGCGAGTGGCGAGCGGGTGCTCGCGTCACAGTGGTTCCCACGGTTGTCAGGGAAACCACGCCCTGAGGCCTGGCAAACAGCAGCCCTCCGTGGCAGTGCTTGGGTGGCGGGCTCCGAGGCTCCAGCCTGATCTCTCCACGGGTCGACAGGACTGTCTCCGCATGCCAGGAGTCGCGGCAAAGAGCTGCCCAGGATGTTGAAGGCACAGGCGGAGTCCGGAGGAAGCAGCGTCGCATCCCAGCCTCAGGCCGGTCCGGACGCTGAGAATGAGACTCTCCTCTGTTCCTGACTGGACTGACTCCCTGAAACTTTTGACCGGCCACTAAATGCCAGAGGTTGTTTGATTTTCCCTGGCATTGATGGAAATGTCACCTGTGCAACGCTTCCACAGGGTACATGTCTGGACTCTGTAAATTCTTTCTCCATCGCCCCATATGCCCTCAGTGGCACACGTTCACACCTTCTGCTTTAGACTGCACCAGTGACATGTGTGGTCACATTGCCGCTGGCTCGAAATCGTCCCTGGACCTCTTTACATGTGCGCTGGAAAGCGGGATCAGCTTGCAGGAGCCCCAGGCCCTTTGTCATCAGGGCAGCCCACTGCTCTTTCAAAGGAAGGAGGCAGAGGGCTCACGGGTCAATAAGCTTTTGGCTGACACCACGCCCTGGGGCCCATGTGATCATTCTGGGCTGCAGCGAGGTCCTGCCTGCCTCAGTAGATGTGCCCAGCCCATCCATTCTCACCCGAAGCGGTCCAGAATAGGATCTGATGGGGGTCGTGAGATGACCCCAGCAGGCGCCTGAAGTTCACCCTCCCCGGTGGAAATCGGCTCAAGGAGGTCCTGAAGAAGGGACCCTGGGTGTTTGATCCCGGCACGCCGCCTGCAGCCGCCACTCCCACACGACACTTCCTGGAACCCGGATGCAGAAGCTGTCAAGGCTGCAGCAGGAGAGCCCCTGTTCCCGGCCCCCACCGTCGTTGTTTCAAGGGGACGCAGCCTGACTGCCGGCCAGGAGCGCGGGCGGCCCAGCCAGTGCGCATGCGCGAGTGGCGGCGGGTGCTCGCGTCACAGTGGTTCCCATGGTTGTCAGGGAAACCACGCCCTGAGGCCTGGCAAACAGCAGCCCTCCGTGGCAGTGCTTGGGTGGCGGGCTCCGAGGCTCCAGCCTGATCTCTCCACGGGGTCGACAGGACTGTCTCCGCATGCCAGGAGTCGCGGCAAAGAGCTGCCCAGGATGTTGAAGGCACAGGCGGAGTCCGGAGGAAGCAGCGTCGCATCCCAGCCTCAGGCCGGTCCGGACACTGAGAATGAGACTCTCCTCTGTTCCTGACTGGACTGACTCAGTGAAACATTTGACCGGCCACTAAAGGCCAGAGGTTGTTTGATTTTCCCTGGCATTGATGGAAATGTCACCTGTGCAACGCTTCCACAGGGTACAGGCATGGACTCCTTAGATTCTTTCACCATCGCCCCCTATGGCCTCGGTGGCACACGTTCACACCATCTGCTCTAGGGTGCACCACTGCCGTGTGTGGTCACATTGGCGCCGACTAGGAAAAGCCCCTGGACCTCTCTACACTTGCGCTGGAAAGCGGGATCAGCTTGCAGGAGCCCCAGGCCCTTTGTCATCAGGGCAGCATACTGCTCTTTCAAAGGAAGGAGGCAGAGGGCTCATGGGTCAGTGACCTTTCAGCTGACACCACGCCCTGGGGCCCATGTCAACATTCTTGGCTGCAGCGAGGCCCTGCCTGACACAGTAGATGTGCCCAGACCATCCAATCTCACCCGAAGGGGTCCAGAATAGGATCTGATGGGGGGTCGTGAGAGGACCACAGCAGGCGCCGTGAAGTTCACCCTCCCCCGGTGGAAATCGGCTCAAGGAGGTCCTGAAGAAGGGACCCTGGGTGTTTGATCCTGGCACGCCCGCAGCCGCCTCCCACGCGACCCCTCCTGGACCCCGGATGCAGCCGCTCTCAGGGCTGCAGCAGGAGGGCCCCTGGCGCCCAGCGGCGACCGTCGTACTTTAAACGGGACGCAGCCTGACTGCCGGCCAGGGAGCGCGGTGCGGCCCAGCCAATGCGCATGCGCGAGTGGCGAGTGGGTGCTCGCGTCACAGTGGTTCCCACGGTTGTCAGGGAAACCACGCCCTGAGGCCTGGCAAACAGCAGTCCTCCATGGCAGTGCTTGGGTAGCGGGTCTCCGAGGCTCCAGCCTGATCTCTCCAGAGGGTCAACGTGACTCTCTCTGCATGCCAGGAGTCGCGGCAAAGAGCTTGCTAGGATGTTGAAGGCACAGCGGAGTACGCAGGAAGCAGAGTCACATCCCAGTCGCTGGCCCGTCCGGATGCTGAGAATGAGACTCTCCTTTGTTCCTGAAAGGACTCACTCCCTGAAACTTTTGGCCGGCCGCTACTTGCCAGGTGTTCTTTGATTTTCCCTGACATTGTTGGAAATGTCACCTGTGCAACGCTTCTACAGGGTACATGCATGGACTCCATAGATTCTTTCACCATCGCCCCATAAGCACTCGGTGGCACACGTTCACACCATCTGCTCTAGGGTGCGCCGGTGCCATGTGTTGTCACATTGGCACCGGCTCGGAAAAGCCCCTGGACCTCTTTACATGTGCGCTGGAAAGCGGGATCAGCTTGCAGGAGCCCCAGGCCCTTTGTCATCAGGGCAGCCCACTGCTCTTTCAAAGGAAGGAGGCAGAGGGCTCACGGGTCAGTGACCTTTCAGCTGACACCACGCCCTGCGGCCCATGCCATCATTCTGGGCTGCAGCGAGGCCCTGCCTGCCTCAGTAGATGTGCCCAGCCCATCCATTCTCACCCGAAGCGGTCCAGAATAGGATCTGATGGGGGGTCGTGAGATGACCCCAGCAGGCGCCGTGAAGTTCACCCTCCCCCGGTGGAAATCGGCTCAAGGAGGTCCTGAAGAAGGGACCCTGGGTGTTTGATCCTGGCATGCCGCCCGCAGCCGCCTCCCACGCGACCCCTCCTGGACCCCGGATGCAGCCGCTGTCAAGGCTGCAGCAGGAGAGCCCCTGGCGCCCAGCGGCCACCGTCGTCCTTTAAAGGGGACGCAGCCTGACTGCCGGCCAGGGAGCGCGGGGCGGCCCAGCCAATGCGCATGCGCGAGTGGCGAGCGGGTGCTCGCGTCACAGTGGTTCCCACGGTTGTCAGGGAAACCACGCCCTGAGGCCTGGCAAACAGCAGCCCTCCGTGGCAGTGCTTGGGTGGCGGGGCTCCGAGGCTCCAGCCTGATCTCTCCACGGGTCGACAGGACTGTCTCCGCATGCCAGGAGTCGCGGCAAAGAGCTGCCCAGGATGTTGAAGGCACAGGCGGAGTCCGGAGGAAGCAGCGCCGCATCCCAGCCTCAGGCCGGTCTGGTTGCTGAGAATGAGACTCTCCAATGTTCCTGACTGGACTGACTCCTGAAACTTTTGACCGGCCACTAAATGCCAGGTGTTCTTTGATTTTCCTGGCTTTCATGGAAAGGTCACCTGTGCAACGCTTCTACAGGGTACATGCATGGACTCCATAGATTCTTTCACCATCGCCCCATATGCCCTCAGTGGCACACGTTCACACCATCTGCTCTAGGGTGCGCCAGTGCCATGTGTGGTCACATTGGCGCCGGCTCGAAAAGCCCCTGGACCTCTTTACACTTGCGCTGGAAAGCGGGATCAGCTTGCAGGAGCCCCAGGCCCTTTGTCATCAGGGCAGCCCACTGCTCTTTCAAAGGAAGGAGGCAGAGGGCACACGGGTCAGTGACCTTTCAGCTGACACCACGCCTTGGGGCCCATGCGATCATTCTGGGCTGCAGCGAGGCCCTGCCTGCCTCAGTAGATATGTTCAGCCCATCCATTCTCACCCGAAGGGGTCCAGAATAGGATCTGATGTGGGGTTGTAAGATGACCCCAGCAGGCGCCCTAAAGTTCTCCCTCCCTGGTGGAAATCGGCTCAAGGAGGTCCTTAGGACGGACCCCTGGGTGTTTGATCCTCGCACGCCACCCGCGGCCGCCTCCCCCATGCGGCCCACTCCTCGACCCCGGATGCAGCCGCTGTCAAGGCTGCAGCAGGAGAGCCCCTGGCGCCCAGCCGCCACCGTCATTGTTTAAAGGGGACGCAGCCTGACTGCCGGTAGGGGAGCGGGCGGCCCAGCCAATGCGCATGTGCGAGTGTGGAGGGGTTGCTGGAGTCACAGTGGTTCCCATGGTTGTCAGGGAAACCATGCCTGAGGCCTGGCAAACAGCAGCCCTCCGTGTCAGTGCTTCGGTGGCGGGTTCCGAGGCTCCAGCCTGATCTCTCCACGTGGTCGACAGGAGTGTCTCCACATGCCAGGGGTCGCGGCAAAGAGCTGCCCAGGATGTTGAAGGCACAGGCGGAGTCCGAGGAAGCAGCGTGCATCCCAGCCTCAGGCCGGTCCGGACGCTGAGAATGAGACTCTCCTCTGTTCCTGACTGGACTGACTCCCTCAAACTTTTGACCGGCCACTACATGCCAGGTGTTCTTTGATTTTCCCTGGCATTGATGGAAATGTCACCTGTGCAACGCTTCCACAGGGTACATGTCTGGACTCTGTAAATTCTTTCTCCATCGCCCCATATGCCCTCAGTGGCACACGTTCACACCTTCCGCTTTAGGGTGCGCCAGTGCCATGTGTGGTCACATTCGCGCTGGCTCCGGAAAGCCCCTGGACATCTTTACACTTGCGCTGGAAAGCGGGATCAGCTTGCAGGAGCCCCAGGCCCTTTGTCATCAGGGCAGCCCACTGCTCTTTCAAAGGAAGGAGGCAGAGTGCTCACGGGTCAGTGAGCTTTCAGCTGACACCACGCCCTGCGGCCCATGCCATCATTCTGGGCTGCAGCGAGGCCCTGCCTGCCTCAGTAGATGTGCCCAGCCCATCCATTCTCACCCGAAGCGGTCCAGAATAGGATCTGATGGGGGTCGTGAGATGACCCCAGCAGGCGCCCTGAAGTTCACCCTCCCCGGTGGGAATCAGCTCAAGGAAGTCCTGAAGACGGGACCCCTGGGTGTTTGATCCTGGCACGCCGCCCGCAGCCGCCTCTCCCACGCGACCCCTCCTGGACCCCGGATGCAGAAGCTGTCAAGGCTGCAGCAGGAGAGCCCCTGGCGCCCAGCCGCCACCGTCGTTGTTTAAAGGGGACGCAGCCTGACTGCCGGCCAGGGAGCGCGGGGCGGCCCAGCCAGTGCGCATGCGCGAGTGGCGAGCGGGTGCTCGCGTCACAGTGGTTCCCACGGTTGTCAGGGAAACCACGCCCTGAGGCCTGGCAAACAGCAGCCCTCCGTGGCAGTGCTTGGGTGGCGGGGCTCCGAGGCTCCAGCCTGATCTCTCCACGGGGTCGACAGGACTGTCTCCGCATGCCAGGAGTCGCGGCAAAGAGCTGCCCAGGATGTTGAAGGCACAGGCGGAGTCCGAGGAAGCAGCGCGCATCCCAGCCTCAGGCCCGTCCAGACGCTGAGAATGAGACTCTCCTCTGTTCCTGACTGGACTGACTCCCTGAAACTTTTGACCAGCCACTACATGCCAGGTGTTCTTTGATTTTCCCTGGCTTTCATGGAAAGGTCACCTGTGCAACGCTTCTACAGGGTACATGCATGGACTCCATAGATTCTTTCACCATCGCCCCATATGCCCTCGGTGGCACACGTTCACACCATCTGCTCTAGGGTGCGCCGGTGCCATGTGTGGTCACATTGGCGCCGGCTCGGAAAAGCCCCTGGACCTCTTTACACTTGCGCTGGAAAGCGGGATCAGCTTGCAGGAGCCCCAGGCCCTTTGTCATCAGGGCAGCCCACTGCTCTTTCAAAGGAAGGAGGCAGAGGGCTCACGGGTCAGTGAGCTTTCAGCTGACACCACGCCCTGCGGCCCATGCCATCATTCTGGGCTGCAGCGAGGCCCTGCCTGCCTCAGTAGATGTGCCCAGCCCATCCATTCTCACCAAGCGGTCCAGAATAGGATCTGATGGGGGTCGTGAGATGACCCCAGCAGGCGCCTGAAGTTCACCCTCCCCGGTGGAATCGGCTCAAGGAGGTCCTGAAGAAGGGACCCTGGGTGTTTGATCCTGGCATGCCGCCCGCGGCCGCCTCTCCCACGCGACCCCTCCTGGACCCCGGATGCAGCTGTCAAGGCTGCAGCAGGAGAGCCCCTGGCGCCCAGCCGCCACCGTCGTTGTTTAAAGGGGACGCAGCCTGACTGCCGGCCAGGGAGCGCGGGGCGGCCCAGCCAGTGCGCATGCGCGAGTGGCGAGCGGGTGCTCGCGTCACAGTGGTTCCCACGGTTGTCAGGGAAACCACGCCCTGAGGCCTGGCAAACAGCAGCCCTCCGTGGCAGTGCTTGGGTGGCGGGCTCCGAGGCTCCAGCCTGATCTCTCCACGGGGTCGACAGGACTGTCTCCGCATGCCAGGAGTCGCGGCAAAGAGCTGCCCAGGATGTTGAAGGCACAGGCGGAGTCCGGAGGAAGCAGCGCCGCATCCCAGCCTCAGGCCCGTCCAGACGCTGAGAATGAGACTCTCCTCTGTTCCTGACTGGACTGACTCCCTGAAACTTTTGACCGCCACTAAATGCCAGAGGTTGTTTGATTTTCCCTGGCATTGATGGAAATGTCACCTGTGCAACGCTTCCACAGGGTACATGTCTGGACTCTGTAAATTCTTTCTCCATCGCCCCATATGCCCTCAGTGGCACACGTTCACACCTTCTGCTTTAGGGTGCGCCAGTGCCATGTGTGGTCACATTGCCGCCGGCTCGAAATCGTCCCTGGACCTCTTTACATGTGCGCTGGAAAGCGGGATCAGCTTGCAGGAGCCCCAGGCCCTTTGTCATCAGGGCAGCCCACTGCTCTTTCAAAGGAAGGAGGCAGAGTGCTCACGGGTCAGTGAACTTTCAGCTGACACCACGCCCTGGGGCCCATGTCATCATTCTTGGCTGCAGCGAGGCCCTGCCTGCCTCAGTAGATGTGCCCAGCCCATCCATTCTCACCCGAAGCGGTCCAGAATAGGATCTGATGGGGGTCGTGAGATGACCCCAGCAGGCGCCTGAAGTTCACCCTCCCCCGGTGGGAATCAGCTCAAGGAAGTCCTGAAGACGGGACCCTGGGTGTTTGATCCTGGCATGCCGCCCGCAGCCGCCTCTCCCACGCGACCCCTCCTGGACCCCGGATGCAGAAGCTGTCAAGGCTGCAGCAGGAGAGCCCCTGGCGCCCAGCCGCCACCGTCGTTGTTTAAAGGGGACGCAGCCTGACTGCCGGCCAGGGAGCGCGGGGCGGCCCAGCCAGTGCGCATGCGAGTGGCGAGCAGGTGCTCGCGTCACAGTGGTTCCCACGGTTGTCAGGGAAACCACGCCCTGAGGCCTGGCAAACAGCAGCCCTCCGTGGCAGTGCTTGGGTGGCGGGGCTCCGAGGCTCCAGCCTGATCTCTCCACGGGGTCGACAGGACTGTCTCCGCATGCCAGGAGTCGCGGCAAAGAGCTGCCCAGGATGTTGAAGGCACAGGCGGAGTCCGGAGGAAGCAGCGCCGCATCCCAGCCTCAGGCCCGTCCGGACGCTGAGAATGAGACTCTCCTCTGTTCCTGACTGGACTGACTCCCTGAAACTTTTGACCGGCCACTACATGCCAGGTGTTCTTTGATTTTCCCTGGCTTTCATGGAAAGGTCACCTGTGCAACGCTTCTACAGGGTACATGCATGGACTCCATAGATTCTTTCACCATCGCCCCATATGCCCTCGGTGGCACACGTTCACACCATCTGCTCTAGGGTGCGCCAGTGCCATGTGTGGTCACATTGGCGCCAGCTCGGAAAAGCCCCTGGACCTCTTTACACTTGCGCTGGAAAGCGGATCAGCTTGCAGGAGCCCCAGGCCCTTTGTCATCAGGGCAGCCCACTGCTCTTTCAAAGGAAGGAGGCAGAGTGCTCACGGGTCAGTGAACTTTCAGCTGACACCACGCCCTGGGGCCCATGCCATCATTCTGGCTGCAGCGAGGCCCTGCCTGCCTCAGTAGATGTGCCCAGCCCATCCATTCTCACCAAGCGGTCCAGAATAGGATCTGATGGGGGTCGTGAGATGACCCCAGCAGGCGCCGTGAAGTTCACCCTCCCCGGTGGAAATCGGCTCAAGGAGGTCCTGAAGAAGGGACCCTGGGTGTTTGATCCTGGCATGCCGCCCGCAGCCGCCTCCCACGCGACCCCTCCTGGACCCCGGATGCAGCCGCTGTCAAGGCTGCAGCAGGAGAGCCCCTGGCGCCCAGCGCCACCGTCGTTGTTTAAAGGGGACGCAGCCTGACTGCCGGCCAGGAGCGCGGGCGGCCCAGCCAGTGCGCATGCGAGTGGCGGCGGGTGCTCGCGTCACAGTGGTTCCCACGGTTGTCAGGAAACCACGCCCTGAGGCCTGGCAAACAGCAGCCCTCCGTGGCAGTGCTTGGGTGGCGGGCTCCGAGGCTCCAGCCTGATCTCTCCAGGGGTCGACAGGACTGTCTCCGCATGCCAGGAGTCGCGGCAAAGAGCTGCCCAGGATGTTGAAGGCACAGGCGGAGTCCGGAGGAAGCAGCGTCGCATCCCAGCCTCAGGCCGGTCCGGACGCTGAGAATGAGACTCTCCTCTGTTCCTGACTGGACTGACTCCCTGAAACTTTTGACCGGCCACTAAATGCCAGAGGTTGTTTGATTTTCCCTGGCATTGATGGAAATGTCACCTGTGCAACGCTTCCACAGGGTACATGTCTGGACTCTGTAAATTCTTTCTCCATCGCCCCATATGCCCTCAGTGGCACACGTTCACACCTTCCGCTTTAGGGTGCGCCAGTGCCATGTGTGGTCACATTGCCGCCGGCTCGAAAAGCCCCTGGACCTCTTTACACTTGCGCTGGAAAGCGGGATCAGCTTGCAGGAGCCCCAGGCCCTTTGTCATCAGGGCAGCCCACTGCTCTTTTAAAGGAGGTTGGCAGAGTGCTCACGGGTCAGTGAACTTTCAGCTGACACCACGCCTGGGGCCCATGTCATCATTCTTGGCTGCAGCGAGGCCCTGCCTGCCTCAGTAGATGTGCCCAGCCCATCCATTCTCACCCGAAGCGGTCCAGAATAGGATCTGATGGGGGGTCGTGAGATGACCCCAGCAGGCGCCCTGAAGTTCACCCTCCCCGGTGGGAATCGGCTCAAGGAAGTCCTGAAGACGGGACCCCTGGGTGTTTGATCCTGGCACGCCGCCCGCAGCCGCCTCTCCCACGCGACCCCTCCTGGACCCCGGATGCAGAAGCTGTCAAGGCTGCAGCAGGAGAGCCCCTGGCGCCCAGCCGCCACCGTCGTTGTTTAAAGGGGACGCAGCCTGACTGCCGGCCAGGGAGCGTGGGGCGGCCCAGCCAGTGCGCATGCGCGAGTGGCGAGCGGGTGCTCGCGTCACAGTGGTTCCCACGGTTGTCAGGGAAACCACGCCCTGAGGCCTGGCAAACAGCAGACCTCCGTGGCAGTGCTTGGGTGGCGGGCTCCGAGGCTCCAGCCTGATCTCTCCACGGGGTCGACAGGACTGTCTCCGCATGCCAGGAGTCGCGGCAAAGAGCTGCCCAGGATGTTGAAGGCACAGGCGGAGTCCGGAGGAAGCAGCGCCGCATCCCAGCCTCAGGCCAGTCCGGACGCTGAGAATGAGACTCTCCTCTGTTCCTGACTGGACTGACTCCCTGAAACTATTGACCGGCCACTAAATGCCAGAGGTTGTTTGATTTTCCCTGGCATAGATGGAAATGTCACCTGTGCAACGCTTCTACAGGGTACATGCATGGACTCCATAGATTCTTTCACCATCGCCCCATATGCCCTCAGTGGCACACGCTCACACCATCTGCTCTAGGGTGCGCCAGTGCCATGTGTGGTCACATTGCGCCGGCTCGAAAAGCCCCTGGACCTCTTTACACTTGCGCTGGAAAGCGGGATCAGCTTGCAGGAGCCCCAGGCCCTTTGTCATCAGGGCAGCCCACTGCTCTTTCAAAGGAAGGAGGCAGAGGGCTCACGGGTCAGTGAACTTTCAGCTGACACCACGCCCTGGGGCCCATGCCATCATTCTGGGCTGCAGCGAGGCCCTGCCTGCCTCAGTAGATGTGCCCAGCCCATCCATTCTCACCCGAAGCGGTCCAGAATAGGATCTGATGGGGGGTCGTGAGATGACCCCAGCAGGCGCCGTGAAGTTCACCCTCCCCCGGTGGAAATCGGCTCAAGGAGGTCCTGAAGAAGGGACCCTGGGTGTTTGATCCTGGCATGCCGCCCGCAGCCGCCTCTCCCACGCGACCCCTCCTGGACCCCGGATGCAGAAGCTGTCAAGGCTGCAGCAGGAGAGCCCCTGGCGCCCAGCCGCCACCGTCGTTGTTTAAAGGGGACGCAGCCTGACTGCCGGCCAGGAGCGGGCGGCCCAGCCAGTGCGCATGCGCGAGTGGCGGCGGGTGCTCGCGTCACAGTGGTTCCCATGGTTGTCAGGAAACCACGCCCTGAGGCCTGGCAAACAGCAGCCTCCGTGGCAGTGCTTGGGTGGCGGGCTCCGAGGCTCCAGCCTGATCTCTCCACGGGTCGACAGGACTTTCTCCGCATGCCAGGAGTCGCGGCAAAGAGCTGCCCAGGATGTTGAAGGCACAGGCGGAGTCCGGAGGAAGCAGCGCCGCATCCCAGCCTCAGGCCCGTCCGGACGCTGAGAATGAGACTCTCCTCTGTTCCTGACTGGACTGACTCCCTGAAACTTTTGACCGGCCACTACATGCCAGGTGTTCTTTGATTTTCCCTGGCTTTCATGGAAAGGTCACCTGTGCAACGCTTCTACAGGGTACACGCATGGACTCCATAGATTCTTTCACCATCGCCCCATATGCCCTCGGTGGCACACGTTCACACCATCTGCTCTAGGGTGCGCCGGTGCCATGTGTGGTCACATTGCGCCGGCTCGGAAAAGCCCCTGGACCTCTTTACACTTGCGCTGGAAAGCGGGATCAGCTTGCAGGAGCCCCAGGCCCTTTGTCATCAGGGCAGCCCACTGCTCTTTCAAAGGAAGGAGGCAGAGGCTCACGGGTCAGTGAGCTTTCAGCTGACACCACGCCCTGGGGCCCATGCCATCATTCTGGGCTGCAGCGAGGCCCTGCCTGCCTCAGTAGATGTGCCCAGCCCATCCATTCTCACCCGAAGCGGTCCAGAATAGGATCTGATGGGGGTCGTGAGATGACCCCAGCAGGCGCCGTGAAGTTCACCATCCCCGGTGGAAATCGGCTCAAGGAGGTCCTGAAGAAGGGACCCCTGGGTGTTTGATCCTGGCATGCCGCCCGCAGCCGCCTCTCCCACGCGGCCCCCTCCTGGACCCCGGATGCAGCCGCTGTCAAGGCTGCAGCAGGAGAGCCCCTGGCGCCCAGCCGCCACCGTCGTCCTTTAAAGGGGACGCAGCCTGACTGCCGGCCAGGGAGCGCGGGGCGGCCCAGCCAGTGCATGCGCGAGTGGCGAGCGGGTGCTCGCGTCACAGTGGTTCCCATGGTTGTCAGGGAAACCACGCCCTGAGGCCTGGCAAACAGCAGCCCTCCGTGGCAGTGCTTGGGTGGCGGGGCTCCGAGGCTCCAGCCTGATCTCTCCACGGGTCGACAGGACTGTCTCCGCATGCCAGGAGTCGCGGCAAAGAGCTGCCCAGGATGTTGAAGGCACAGGCGGAGTCCGAGGAAGCAGCGTGCATCCCAGCCTCAGGCCCGTCCGGACGCTGAGAATGAGACTCTCCTCTGTTCCTGACTGGACTGACTCCCTGAAACTTTTGACCGCCACTACATGCCAGGTGTTCTTTGATTTTCCCTGGCTTTCATGGAAAGGTCACCTGTGCAACGCTTCTACAGGGTACATGCATGGACTCCATAGATTCTTTCACCATCGCCCCATATGCCCTCAGTGGCACACGTTCACACCATCTGCTCTAGGGTGCGCCAGTGCCATGTGTGGTCACATTGCCGCCGGCTCGAAAAGCCCCTGGACCTCTTTACACTTGCGCTGGAAAGCGGGATCAGCTTGCAGGAGCCCCAGGCCCTTTGTCATCAGGGCAGCCCACTGCTCTTTCAAAGGAAGGAGGCAGAGGCTCACGGGTCAGTGAGCTTTCAGCTGACACCACGCCCTGGGGCCCATGCCATCATTCTGGGCTGCAGCGAGGCCCTGCCTGCCTCAGTAGATGTGCCCAGCCCATCCATTCTCACCCGAAGGGGTCCAGAATAGGATCTGATGGGGGTCGTGAGATGACCCCAGCAGGCGCCGTGAAGTTCACCCTCCCCGTGGAAATCGGCTCAAGGAGGTCCTGAAGAAGGGACCCTGGGTGTTTGATCCTGGCATGCCGCCCGCAGCCGCCTCTCCCACGCGACCCCTCCTGGACCCCGGATGCAGCTGTCAAGGCTGCAGCAGGAGAGCCCCTGGCGCCCAGCCGCCACCGTCGTTGTTTAAAGGGGACGCAGCCTGACTGCCGGCCAGGGAGCGGGCGGCCCAGCCAGTGCATGCGCGAGTGGCGAGCGGGTGCTCGCGTCACAGTGGTTCCCACGGTTGTCAGGAAACCACGCCCTGAGGCCTGGCAAACAGCAGCCCTCCGTGGCAGTGCTTGGGTGGCGGGCTCGAGGCTCCAGCCTGATCTCTCCACGGGTCGACAGGACTGTCTCCGCATGCCAGGAGTCGCGGCAAAGAGCTGCCCAGGATGTTGAAGGCACAGGCGGAGTCCGGAGGAAGCAGCGCGCATCCCAGCCTCAGGCCCGTCCAGACGCTGAGAATGAGACTCTCCTCTGTTCCTGACTGGACTGACTCCTGAAACTTTTGACCGCCACTAAATGCCAGAGGTTGTTTGATTTTCCTGGCATTGATGGAAATGTCACCTGTGCAACGCTTCTACAGGGTACATGTCTGGACTCTGTAAATTCTTTCTCCATCGCCCCATATGCCCTCAGTGGCACACGTTCACACCATCTGCTTTAGGGTGCGCCAGTGCCATGTGTGGTCACATTGCCGCCGGCTCGAAAAGCCCCTGGACCTCTTTACATGTGCGCTGGAAAGCGGGATCAGCTTGCAGGAGCCCCAGGCCCTTTGTCATCAGGGCAGCCCACTGCTCTTTCAAAGGAAGGAGGCAGAGTGCTCACGGGTCAGTGAGCTTTCAGCTGACACCACGCCCTGGGGCCCATGCCATCATTCTGGGCTGCAGCGAGGCCCTGCCTGCCTCAGTAGATGTGCCCAGCCCATCCATTCTCACCAAGCGGTCCAGAATAGGATCTGATGGGGGTCGTGAGATGACCCCAGCAGGCGCCTGAAGTTCACCCTCCCCGGTGGAATCAGCTCAAGGAGGTCCTGAAGAAGGACCCTGGGTGTTTGATCCTGGCACGCCCGCAGCCGCCCCTCCCACGCGACCCCTCCTGGACCCCGGATGCAGAAGCTGTCAAGGCTGCAGCAGGAGAGCCCCTGCTCCCAGCCGCCACCGTCGTTGTTTAAAGGGGACGCAGCCTGACTGCCGGCCAGGGAGCGTGGGGCGGCCCAGCCAGTGTGCATGCGCGAGTGGCGAGCGGGTGCTCGCGTCACAGTGGTTCCCACGGTTGTCAGGGAAACCACGCCCTGAGGCCTGGCAAACAGCAGCCCTCCGTGGCAGTGCTTGGGTGGCGGGCTCCGAGGCTCCAGCCTGATCTCTCCACGGGGTCGACAGGACTGTCTCCGCATGCCAGGAGTCGCGGCAAAGAGCTGCCCAGGATGTTGAAGGCACAGGCGGAGTCCGGAGGAAGCAGCGCCGCATCCCAGCCTCAGGCCCGTCCAGACGCTGAGAATGAGACTCTCCTCTGTTCCTGACTGGACTGACTCCCTGAAACTTTTGACCGGCCACTACATGCCAGGTGTTCTTTGATTTTCCCTGGCTTTCATGGAAAGGTCACCTGTGCAACGCTTCTACAGGGTACATGCATGGACTCCATAGATTCTTTCACCATCGCCCCATATGTCCTCAGTGGCACACGTTCACACCATCTGCTGTAGGGTGCGCCAGTGCCATGTGTGGTCACATTGGCGCCGGCTCGGAAAAGCCCCTGGACCTCTTTACATGTGCGCTGGAAAGCGGGATCAGCTTGCAGGAGCCCCAGGCCCTTTGTCATCAGGACAGCCCATTGCTCTTTCAAAGGAAGGAGGCAGAGGCCCACGGGTCAGTGAACTTCAGCTGACACCACGCCCTGAGGCCCATGCCATCATTCTGGGCTGCAGGAGGCCCTGCCTGCCTCAGTAGATGTGCCCAGCCCATCCATTCTCACCCGAAGGGTCCAGAATAGGATCTGATGGGGGTCGTGAGATGACCCCAGCAGGCGCCTGAAGTTCACCCTCCCCGGTGGAATCAGCTCAAGGAAGTCCTGAAGAAGGGACCCTGGGTGTTTGATCCTGGCATGCCGCCCGCAGCCGCCTCCCACGCGACCCCTCCTGGACCCCGGATGCAGAAGCTGTCAAGGCTGCAGCCTGAGAGCCCCTGGCGCCCAGCGCCACCGTCGTTGTTTAAAGGGGACGCAGCCTGACTGCCGGCCAGGGAGCGGGCGGCCCAGCCAGTGCGCATGCGCGAGTGGCGAGCGGGTGCTCGCGTCACAGTGGTTCCCATGGTTGTCAGGAAACCACGCCCTGAGGCCCATGCCATCATTCTGGCTGCAGCGAGGCCCTGCCTGCCTCAGTAGATGTGCCCAGCCCATCCATTCTCACCGAAGCGGTCCAGAATAGGATCTGATGGGGGTCGTGAGATGACCCCAGCAGGCGCCATGAAGTTCACCCTCCCTCGGTGGAAATTGGCATAAGGAGGTCCTGGAGAAGGGACCCTGGGTGTTTGATCCTGGCATGCCGCCCAGCGGCCACCGTCGTCCTTTAAAGGGGACGCAGCCTGACTGCCGGCCAGGGAGCGCGGGGCGGCCCAGCCAATGCGCATGCGCGAGTGGCGAGCGGGTGCTCGCGTCACAGTGGTTCCCATGGTTGTCAGGGAAACCACGCCCTGAGGCCTGGCAAACAGCAGCCCTCCGTGGCAGTGCTTGGGTAGCGGGTCTCCGAGGCTCCAGCCTGATCTCTCCAGGGGGTCGACAGGACTGTCTCCGCATGCCAGGAGTCGCGGCAAAGAGCTGCCCAGGATGTTGAAGGCACAGGCGGAGTCCGGAGGAAGCAGCGTCGCATCCCAGCCTCAGGCCGGTCCGGACGCTGAGAATGAGACTCTCCTCTGTTCCTGACTGGACTGACTCCCTGAAACTTTTGACCGGCCACTAAATGCCAGAGGTTGTTTGATTTTCCCTGGCATTGATGGAAATGTCACCTGTGCAACGCTTCCACAGGGTACAGGCATGGACTCCATAGATTCTTTCACCATCGCCCCATATGCCCTCGGTGGCACACGTTCACACCATCTGCTCTAGGGTGCGCCAGTGCCATGTGTGGTCACATTGGCGCCAGCTCGAAAAGCCCCTGGACCTCTTTACACTTGCGCTGGAAAGCGGGATCAGCTTGCAGGAGCCCCAGGCCCTTTGTCATCAGGGCAGCCCACTGCTCTTTCAAAGGAAGGAGGCAGAGGGCTCACGGGTCAGTGAGCTTTCAGCTGACACCACGCCCTGCGGCCCATGCCATCATTCTGGGCTCAGCGAGGCCCTGCCTGCCTCAGTAGATGTGCCCAGCCCATCCATTCTCATCCGAAGGGGACCAGAATAGGATCTGATGGGGGTCGTGAGATGACCCCAGCAGGCGCCTGAAGTTCACCCTCCCCGGTGGAATCGGCTCAAGGAGGTCCTGAAGAAGGACCCCTGGGTGTTTGATCCTGGCACGCCGCCACAGCTGCCTCTCCCACGCGACCCCTCCTGGACCCCGGATGTAGAAGCTGTCAAGGCTGCAGCAGGAGAGCCCCTGGCGCCCAGCCGCCACCGTCATTGTTTAAAGGGGACGCAGCCTGACTGCCGGCCAGGGAGCGGGCGGCCCAGCCAGTGCGCATGCGCGAGTGGCGAGCGGGTGCTCGCGTCACAGTGGTTCCCACGGTTGTCAGGGAAACCACGCCCTGAGGCCTGGCAAACAGCAGCCCTCCGTGGCAGTGCTTGGGTGGCGGGGCTCCGAGGCTCCAGCCTGATCTCTCCAAGGGGTCGACAGGACTGTCTCCGCATGCCAGGAGTCGGCAAAGAGCTGCCCAGGATGTTGAAGGCACAGGCGGAGTCCGGAGGAAGCAGCGCCGCATCCCAGCCTCAGGCCCGTCCGGACGCTGAGAATGAGACTCTCCTCTGTTCCTGACTGGACTGACTCCCTGAAACTTTTGACCGGCCACTACATGCCAGGTGTTCTTTGATTTTCCTGGCTTTCATGGAAAGGTCACCTGTGCAACGCTTCTACAGGGTACATGCATGGACTCCATAGATTCTTTCACCATCGCCCCATATGCCCTCAGTGGCACACGTTCACACCATCTGCTCTAGGGTGCGCCAGTGCCATGTGTGGTCACATTGCCGCCAGCTCGAAAAGCCCCTGGACCTCTTTACATGTGCGCTGGAAAGCGGGATCAGCTTGCAGGAGCCCCAGGCCCTTTGTCATCAGGGCAGCCCACTGCTCTTTCAAAGGAAGGAGGCAGAGGCTCACGGGTCAGTGAGCTTTCAGCTGACACCACGCCCTGAGGCCTGGCAAACAGCAGCCCTCCGTGGCAGTGCTTGGGTGGCGGGGCTCCGAGGCTCCAGCCTGATCTCTCCACGGGGTCGACAGGACTGTCTCCGCATGCCAGGAGTCGCGGCAAAGAGCTGCCCAGGATGTTGAAGGCACAGGCGGAGTCCGGAGGAAGCAGCGCCGCATCCCAGCCTCAGGCCCGTCCGGACGCTGAGAATGAGACTCTCCTCTGTTCCTGACTGGACTGACTCCTGAAACTTTTGACCGCCACTACATGCCAGGTGGTCTTTGATTTTCCCTGGCTTTCATGGAAAGGTCACCTGTGCAACGCTTCTACAGGGTACATGCATGGACTCCATAGATTCTTTCACCATCGCCCCATATGCCCTCGGTGGCACACGTTCACACCATCTGCTCTAGGGTGCGCCAGTGCCATGTGTGGTCACATTGGCGCCGGCTCGGAAAAGCCCCTGGACCTCTTTACACTTGCGCTGGAAAGCGGGATCAGCTTGCAGGAGCCCCAGGCCCTTTGTCATCAGGGCAGCCCACTGCTCTTTCAAAGGAAGGAGGCAGAGGCTCACGGGTCAGTGAGCTTTCAGCTGACACCACGCCCTGTGGCCCATGCCATCATTCTGGGCTGCAGCGAGGCCCTGCCTGCCTCAGTAGATGTGCCCAGCCCATCCATTCTCACCGAAGGGGTCCAGAATAGGATCTGATGGGGGTCGTGAGATGACCCCAGCAGGCGCCGTGAAGTTCACCATCCCCGGTGGAAATCGGCTCAAGGAGGTCCTGAAGAAGGGACCCTGGGTGTTTGATCCTGGCACGCCCGCAGCCGCCTCTCCCACGCGACCCCTCCTGGAACCCGGATGCAGAAGCTGTCAAGGCTGCAGCAGGAGAGCCCCTGGCGCCCAGCCGCCACCGTCGTTGTTTAAAGGGGACGCAGCCTGACTGCCGGCCAGGGAGCGGGCGGCCCAGCCAGTGTGCATGCGCGAGTGGCGAGCGGGTGCTCGCGTCACAGTGGTTCCCAGGGTTGTCAGGAAACCACGCCCTGAGGCCCAAGCCATCATTCTGGGCTGCAGCGAGGCCCTGCCTGCCTCAGTAGATGTGCCCAGCCCATCCATTCTCACCCGAAGGGGTCCAGAATAGGATCTGATGGGGGTCGTGAGATGACCCCAGCAGGCGCCTGAAGTTCACCCTCCCCGGTGGAAATCGGCTCAAGGAGGTCCTGAAGAAGGGACCCTGGGTGTTTGATCCTGGCACGCCCGCAGCCGCCTCTCCCACGCGACCCCTCCTGGAACCCGGATGCAGAAGCTGTCAAGGCTGCAGCCTGAGAGCCCCTGCCGCCCAGCCGCCACCGTCGTTGTTTAAAGGGGACGCAGCCTGACTGCCGGCCAGGAGCGGGCGGCCCAGCCAGTGTGCATGCGCGAGTGGCGAGCGGGTGCTCGCGTCACAGTGGTTCCCAGGGTTGTCAGGAAACCACGCCCTGAGGCCCATGCCATCATTCTGGGCTGCAGCGAGGCCCTGCCTGCCTCAGTAGATGTGCCCAGCCCATCCATTCTCACCCGAAGGGGTCCAGAATAGGATCTGATGGGGGTCGTGAGATGACCCCAGCAGGCGCCTGAAGTTCACCCTCCCCGGTGGAAATCGGCTCAAGGAGGTCCTGAAGAAGGGACCCTGGGTGTTTGATCCTGGCACGCCCGCAGCCGCCTCCCACGCGACCCCTCCTGGAACCCGGATGCAGAAGCTGTCAAGGCTGCAGCCTGAGAGCCCCTGCCGCCCAGCCGCCACCGTCGTTGTTTAAAGGGGACGCAGCCTGACTGCCGGCCAGGAGCGGGCGGCCCAGCCAGTGTGCATGCGCGAGTGGCGAGCGGGTGCTCGCGTCACAGTGGTTCCCAGGGTTGTCAGGAAACCACGCCCTGAGGCCCAAGCCATCATTCTGGGCTGCAGCGAGGCCCTGCCTGCCTCAGTAGATGTGCCCAGCCCATCCATTCTCACCCGAAGGGGTCCAGAATAGGATCTGATGGGGGTCGTGAGATGACCCCAGCAGGCGCCTGAAGTTCACCCTCCCCGGTGGAAATCGGCTCAAGGAGGTCCTGAAGAAGGGACCCTGGGTGTTTGATCCTGGCACGCCCGCAGCCGCCTCCCACGCGACCCCTCCTGGAACCCGGATGCAGAAGCTGTCAAGGCTGCAGCCTGAGAGCCCCTGCCGCCCAGCCGCCACCGTCGTTGTTTAAAGGGGACGCAGCCTGACTGCCGGCCAGGAGCGGGCGGCCCAGCCAGTGTGCATGCGCGAGTGGCGGCGGGTGCTCGCGTCACAGTGGTTCCTTTTTTTCTTTTAGAGGCAGAGTTTCACCCTGTCACCCTGGCTGTGGTACAATGACATGATCTTGGCTCACTGCAACCTCTGCCTCCTGCGTTCCAGTGATTCTCCTGCCTCAGCCTCCCGAATAGCTGGGATTACAGGTGTTTGCCTCCACATCCAGCTAATTTTTGTTTTTTTCATAGAGAGAGGTTTCATATGCTGGCCAGTTGATCTTGTACTCCCAACCTTGTGATCCACCCACCTCAGCCTCCCAAAGTGCTAGGATTACAGGCATGAGCTAGTGCATGTGGCCCATTTTGGCCTTTTTCAGTGTCTATTGAGGGCAACAAAGGCAATGGACTTTAGCCTTAGAAATAGGTGAATACAAAATTAATGTTCAAAAATCACAAGCATTCTTATACACCAGTAACAGACAAACAGAGAGTCAAATCATGAATGATCTGCCATTCACTATAGCTTCAAAGAGAATAAAATACCTGGGAATCCAACTTACAAGGGATGTAAAGGATCTCTTCAAGGAGAACTACAAACCACTGCTCAGTGAAATAAAAGAGGACACAAACAAATGGAAGAACATACCATGCTCATGGACAGAAAGAGTCAATATTGTGAAAATGGCCATACCGCCCAAGGTTATTTATAGATTCAATGCCATCCCCATCAAGATACCAATGAGTTTCTTCACAGAATTGGAAAAAACTGCTTTAAAGTTCATATGGAACCAAAAAAGAGCCCGCATTGCCAAGATAATCCTAAGGCAAAAGAATAAAGCTGGAGGCACCCTGCTACCTGACTTCAAATTATACTACAAGGCTACAGTAACCAAAACAGCATGATACTGGTACCAAAAGAGAGATACAGACCAATGGAACAGAACAGAGCCCTCAGAAATAATGCCGCATATCTACAGCCATCTGATCTTTGACAAACCTGACAAAAACAAGAAATGGGGAAAAGATTCCCTGTTTAATAAATGGTGCTGGGAAAATTGGATAGCCATAAATAGAAAGCTTAAACTGGATCCTTTCCTTACTTCTTATATGAAAATTAATTCAAGATGGATTAGAGACTTAAATGTTAGACCTAATACCATAAAAACCCTAGAAGAAAACCTAGGTAATACCATTCAGGACACAGGCATGGGCAAAGACTTCATGTCTAAAACACCAAAAGCAGTGACAACAGAAGCCAAAATTGACAAATGGGATCCAATTAAACTAAAGAGTTTCTGCACAGCAAAAGAAACTACCATCAGAGTGAACAGGCAACCTACAGAATGGGAGAAAATTTTTGCAATATACTCATCTGACAAAGGGCTAATATCCAGAATCTACAAAGAACTCAAACAAATATACAAGAAAAAAACAAACAACCCCATCAAAAAGTGGGGAAAGGATATGAACAGACATTTCTCAAATGAAGACATTCATACAGCCAACAGACACATGAAAAAATGCTCATCATCACTCGCCATCAGAGAAATGCAAATCAAAACCACAATGAGATACCATCTCACACCAGTTAGAATGGCAATCATTAAAAAGTCAGGAAACAACAGGTGCCGGGGAGGATGTGGAGAAATAGGAACACTTTTACACTGTTGGTGGGATTGTAAACTAGTTCAACCATTGTGGAAAACAGTATGGCGATTCCTCAAGGATCTAGAACTAGAAATACCATTTGACCCAGTCATCCCATTACTCGGTATATACCCAAAGGATTATAAATCATGCTGCTATAAAGACACATGCACACATATGTTTATTGCACTATTCACAATAGCAAAGACTTGGAATCAACCCTAATGTCCATCAGTGACAGACTGGATTAAGAAAATGTGGCACATATACACCATGGAATGCTGTGCAGCCATAAAAAAGGATGAGTTCGTGTCCTTTGTAGGGACATGGATGCAGCTGGAAACCATCATTCTCAGCAAACTATCGCAAGAACAGAAAACTCAATACCGCATGTTCTCAGTCACAGGTGGGAATTGAACAATGAGATCACTTGGACACGGGAAGGGGAACATCACACACTGGGGCCGATGGTGGGGAAAGGGGAGGATTAATGGTTGTGTTAAAATGTTTGATAAGTTTACATGATCATTATATGTGGCAAGTTTTTATTTGCTAAATTACTGCGAAATACAATTGATTGTTTGTAAATACAATAGATTGATACAACAAAATAAATTAGAATCAATCGAAACTCATTTCAGTGTTTAAGATCAGTAGTTGAGTTTGTACTTTTCACAGACAGCAGATTCCTTGTATGCAATGTTATTTAATTGCTAATAAGATTGTCTTCTGTTTTTCATAAGAGTTGAAATTTGTTGGCAATGTCAACAAATTAAGGATATTTTCACAATCTAAGGAATAAAGAAATATGGCAATTCATAGGGGTTTTGCTTTATCTTATGGATGTGACTTTTAAAGTGAACCACGATGATCAAGAAAATGCTGAAAACTAGAAATAATAAACATACTACAATTAAACAATTGAGCTTCGTGTTTTATGTATTTAGAATTACTTTAATAAAGTTATTTTGATGTTGTAACTGCTCATAGCATTGCTGGTGTTACACAAATAATTGCATTATAGGCATGTGCTTACATTAGCCAACACATGGACTTACTTTTACTGCCCATAGCACAGTAAATTTTTTTTTTCTTTCTTTCTTTCTTTATTTATTTATTTATTTATTTTATTATAGTTTAAGTTCTAGGGTACATGTGCATAACGTGCAGGTTTGTTACATATGTATACTTGTGCCATGTTGGTGTGCTGCACCCATCAACTCGTCAGCACCCATCAATTCATCATTTATATCAGGTATACCTCCCCAATGCAATCCCTCCCCTCCCCTCCCCATGATAGGCCCCAGTGTGTGATGTTCCCTTCCCGAGTCCAAGTGATCTCATTGTTCAGTTCCCACCTATGAGTGAGAACATGCGGTGTTTGGTTTCTCTTCTTGTGATAGTTTGCTAAGAATGATGGTTTCCAGC
>DAKLCV010001971.1:0-23844 GCA_030247045.1 Colobus guereza
CATTCCATTCCATATTCCATTCCATTCCATTCCATATTCCATTCCATTCCATTCCATATTCCATTCCATTCCATTCCATTCCATTCCATTCCATATTCCATTCCATTCCATATTCCATTCCATTCCATATTCCATTCCATTCCATATTCCATTCCATTCCATTCCATTCCATTCCATATTCCATTCCATTCCATATTCCATTCCATTCCATATTCCATTCCATTCCATTCCATTCCATTCCATATTCCATTCCATTCCATATTCCATTCCATTCCATTCCATATTCCATTCCATTCCATATTCCATTCCATTCCATTCCATTCCATATTCCATTCCATTCCATTCCATATTCCATTCCATTCCATATTCCATTCCATTCCATATTCCATTCCATTCCATATTCCATTCCATTCCATATTCCATTCCATTCCATATTCCATTCCATTCCGTTTCATATTCCATTCCATTCCATTCCATTCCATTCCATTCCATATTCCATTCCATTCCATATTCCATTCCTTTCCATACTCCTTTCCATTCCATATTCCATTCCATTCCATTCCATTCCATATTCCATTCCATTCCATTCCATTCCATATTCCATTCCATTCCATATTCCATTCCATTCCATTCCATATTCCATTCCATTCCATTCCATATTCCATTCCATTCCATTGCATATTCCATTCCATTCCATATTCCATTCCATTCCATTCCATTCCATATTCCATTCCATTCCATATTCCATTCCATTCCATATTCCATTCCATTCCATTCCATTCCATTCCATTCCATATTCCATTCCATTCCATTCCATATTCCATTCCATTCCATATTCCATTCCATTCCATTCCATATTCCATTCCATTCCATTCCATATTCCATTCCATTCCATTCCATTCCATATTCCAATGGAATGGAATAGAATATGGAATTGAATGAAATGGAATGGAATGAATGGAAATGGAATGGAATGGAATGGAATAAGAATGGAATGGAATGGTATGGAATGGAATGGAATGAAATATTGAATGGAATGAATGGAATGGAATGGAATGGATATGGAATGGAATGAATATGGAATGGAAATGGAAAGGAATGGAAAGGAATATGGAATGGAATGGAATGGAATATGGAATGGAATGGAATGGAATTGGAATGGAATGGAATGGAACAGAATGGAACAGAATGGAACAGAATGGAATGAATGGAATGGAAGGAATGGAATGGAATGGAATATGGAATGGAATGGAATGTGGAATGGAATGAATGAATGGAATGAAATGGAATATGAAATGGAATAGAATGGAATGGAATGAATGGAAAGGAATGGAATATGGAATGAAATGGAATGGAATGTAATGGAATGGAATATGGAATGGAATGTAATGGAATATGGAATGGAAGGAATGGAATGGAATGGAATGGAATTGAATGGAATGGAACGGAATGGAATGAATGAATGGAATAGAATGGAATGGAATGGAATGGAACGAATGGAATGGAATGGAATGGAAAGGAATATGGAATGGAATGGATATGGAATGGAATGGAATATGGAAAGGAATGGAATATGGAAAGGAATGGAAAGGAATGGAATGGAATAGAATGGAATGGAATTGAATGGAATATGGAATGGAATGGAATATGGAATGGAAAGAATGGAATGGAAAGGAATGGAATATGGAAAGGAATGGAATGAATGGAATTGAATATGGAATGGAATGGAATATGGAACGGAATGGAATGGAAGAATGGAATGGAATATGGAATGGAATAGAATGGAATGGATTGGAATGGAATGGAATGAATGGAAATGGAATGGAATGGAATGGAATGATATGGAATGGAATATGGAATGGAATGCAATGGAATATGGAATGGAATGGAATGGAATAAATGGAATGGAATGGAATGGAAATGGAATGGAATGGAAAATGGAATGGAATGGAATGGAATGGAATATGGAATGGAAAGGAATATGGAATGGAATGGAATGGAATGAATGAATGGAATGGAAAGGAATGGAATGAAATGGAATATGGAATGAAATGGAATGGAATGTGGAATGGAATGGAATATGGAAAGGAATGGAATGGAATATGGAATATGGAATGGAAGGAATGGAATGGATGGAATGGAATGAATGAATGGAATTGAATGGAATGGAATATGGAATTGAATGGAATATGGAATGGAATGGAATGGAATGGAATGGAATATATAATGGAATGGAATATGGAATGGAATATAGAATGGAATGAAATATGGAATGGAATGAATATGGAATATGGAATGGAAAGGAAAGGAATGGAATAGGAATGGAATGGAATGCAATATGGAATGGAATGGAATATGAAATGGAATGGAATGGAATATGGAATGGATTGGAATGGAATGGAATGGAATGGAATGATGGAATGGAATATGGAATGGAATGATATGGAATGGAATGGAATGGAATAGAATATGGAATGGAATGGAATGGAATAGAATGGAATGGAATGGAATATGGAATGGAATGGAATGGAATGGAATGGAATGGAATGGAATAGAATGGAATGGAATTGAATATGGAATGGAATGGAATGGAATGGAATGATATGGAATGGAACAGAATGGAATGGAATGAAAGGAATGGAATATGAAATGGAATGGAATATAGAATGGAATGGAATATGGAATAGAATGGAATGGAATTGAATATGGAATGGAATAGAATGGAATGAATATGGAATGGAATGTAATGGAATGGAATGGAATGGAAAGAATGGAATGGAATAATGGAATGGAATGGAATGGAATATGGAATGGAATGGAAATGGAATATGGAATATGGAATGGAATGGAATAAATGGAATGGAATGAAATGGAATATGGAATGGAATGGATTATGGAATGGAATGGAATGAAAGGAATGGAATGGAACGGAATGAATGGAATATGAAATGGAATGGAATGGAATGGAAGAATGGAATGGAATGGAAGGAATGGAATGGAATTGAATGGAATGGAATATGTAATGGAATGGAATATGGAATGGAAAGGAATGGAATGGATTATGGAATGGAATGGAATGGAATGTGGAATGGAATGGAATATGGAATGAAATGGAATGCAATATGGAATGGAATGGAATGGAATGGAATGGTATGGAATGGAATGGAATATGAAATGGAATGGAATTGAATGGAATGCAATGGAATATGGAATTGAATGGAATGGAATTGAATATGGAAAGGAATGGAATGGAATGGAATGGAATGAATATGGAATGGAACGGAATGGAATATGGAATGGATTGAAATGGAATGGATGGAATGGAATAGAATATGTAATGGAATGGAATGTGGAATGGAATGGAACAGAATGGAATGAAATGGAATATGAATGAATGGAATGGAATATGGAATGGAATATAGAATGGATTGTAATATGGAATGGAATGGAAGAATGGAATGAACGGAATGGAATGAATGAATGAATGGAATGGAAGGAATGGAATGGAAGGAATGGAATGGAATGCAATATGGAATGGAATGGAATATGAAATGGAATGGAATAGAATGGAATGGATTATGGAATGGAATGGAACATGGAATGGAATGGAATGTAATGGAATATGGAATGGAATGGAATGGAATGAGAATGGAATGGATTGAAATGGAATGGAATAGAATGGAATGGAAATGGAATGGAATGGAATGGTATATGGAATGGAATGGAATGGAATAAATGGAATGGAATGGAATATGGAATGAATGAATGGAATGGAAAGGAATGGAATGGAACATGGAATGGAATGGAATAGGAATGGAATGGAATGAACGGAATGGAATGAATGAAATGGAATGGATGAATGGAATGGAATGGAATATGGAATGGAATGGAATGGAATGCAATGGAATGGAATGAATGGAATGGAATGGAATGGAATATGAAATGGAATATGGAATATGGAATGAATGAAATGGAAAGGAATATGGAATGGATTGGAATGGAATGGAATGGAATGGAATGGAATATGGAATGAATGGAATGGAATATGGAATGGAATGGAATATGGAATGAATGAATGGAATGGAATGGAACAGAATGGAATGAATGAATGGAAATGGAATATGAATGGAATGAAATGGAATGGAATATGAATATGGAATGGAATGGAATGGAAAATGGAATGAATGAATGGAATGAATGGAATGGAATATGAATGGAATGGAATGGAATGAAGAATGGAATATGGAATGAAATGGAATGGAATGGAATGGAAATGGAATGGAATGGATAATGGAATGGAATGGAACGGAATGGAATGGAATGGAATATGGAATGGAATGGAATGGTATGGAATGGAATGGAATGGAATATGGAATGAATGGAATGGAATGGAATGGAATGGAATATGGAAATGGAATGGAATGGAATATGGAATGGAATGGAAGGAATGGAATATGAATGGAATGGATGGAATGGAATGGAATGGAATGGAATGAATGAAATGGAATGGAATATGGAATGAATGGAATGGAATGAATGGAAATGGAATGAATGGAATGGAATGGAATATGAATGAATGGAATATGGAATGGAAATGAATGGAATGGAAATGAATGGAATGGAATGAATATGGAATATGGAATGGAATGGAATGTGGAATGGAATGGAATGGAACAGAATGGAATGGAATATGGAATGGAATGGAATGGAACAGAATGGAATGGAATAGAATGGAATGGAATGGAATGGAATAGAATGGAATGGAATATGGAATGGAATGGAATGGAACAGAATGGAATGGAATGGAATATGGAATGGAATGGAATGTAATGGAATGGAATGGAATTGAATGGAATGGAATGGAATATGAAATGGAATGGAATGGAACGGAATGAATGGAATTGAATGGAATATGGAATGGAATGGAATACGGAATGGAATGGAAGAATGGAATGGAATAGGAATGGAATGGATGGAATGGAATGTAATGGAATGGAATACGGAATGGAATGGAATGCAATATGGAAAGGAATGGAATGGAATATGGAATGTAATGGAATGGAATGAACGGAATGGAATGGAATAAGGAATGGAATGGAATGGAATGCAATATGGAATGGAATGGAATGGAATGGATTGAATGGAATGAAAGGAATGGAATGGAACATGGAATGGAATGGAACGGAATGGAATATGGAATGAAATGGAATGAATGGAAGGAATGGAAATGGAATGGAATATGGAATATGGAATAGAATGGAATATGGAATGGAAAGGAATGAATGGAATTGAATGGAACAGAATGGAATGGAACGGAATGGAATGGAATGGAATGGAATAGAATGGAATGGAATATGGAATGGAATGGAATATGGAATATGGAATGGAATGGAAGGAATATGGAATGGAATGGAATATGGAATGAAATGGAAATGGAATGGAATGGAATATGGAATGGAATAATGGAATGAATGAAATGGAATGGAAAGGAATATGGAATGAATGGAATGGAATATGGAATAGAATGGAATGAATGGAATGGAATGGAAAGGAAAGGAATGGAATATGGAAAATGGAATGGAATATGGAACGGAATGGAATGGAATGGAATTGAATGGAATGAATGAAATGGAATGAAATGGAATGGAATATGGAATGGAATTGAATATGGAATGGAATGGAATGCAATGGAATATGGAATGGAATGGAATATTAAATGGAATGGAATGGAATATGGAATGGAATGGAATGGAATGGAATGGAATGGAAGGAATATGGAATGAAATGGAATATGGAATGGATTGGAATGGAATGGAATGGAATGGAAAGGAATGGAATATGGAATGGAATGGAATGGAATGGAATTGAATGGAATGGAATATGGAATGAATGGAATATGGAATGAAATGGAATAGAATGGAATGGAATATGGAATGGAATGAAATGGAATATGGAATGGAAGGAATGGAATGGAGAATGGAATGGAATATGAAATGGAATGGATGGAATGGAATGGAATGGAATGCAATGGAATATGGAATGGAATGAATATGAATGGAAATGAATGGAATGGAATGGAGAATGGAATGGATAATGGAATGGAATGAATGAAATGGAATGGAATGGATTATGGAATGGAATGCAATGGAATATGGAATGGAATGAATATGGAATGGAATGCAATATGGAAAGGAATGGAATATGGAATGGAATGTAATGGAATGGAATGAATATGGAATGGAATGGAATGGAAAGAATGGAATGGAATGGAATGGAATGGAATAGAATGGAATGGAAAGGAATATGGAATGGTATGGAATGGAATATAGAATGGAATGGAATTGAATATGGAATGGAAGAATGGAATGGAATAGAATATGGAATGGAATGAAATGGAATGGAATGGAATGGAATATGGAATGGAATGGAATGGAATAAGAATGGAATGGAACAGAATGGAATGGAAATGGAATGAATGAATGGAATATGAAATGGAATGGAATGGAATATGAATGAATGGAATGGAATATGGAATGGAATGGAATGCAATGGAATGGAATATGGAATGGAATGGAATGGAATATGGAATGGAATGGAATATGGAATGGAATATGGAATGAAATGGAATGGAACAGAATGGAATGAATGGAACAGAATGGAATGAAATGGAATGGATGGAATGGAATGGAATGGAATGCAATGGAATATGGAATGGAATGGAATGAATGGAATGGATATGAATGGAATGGAATGGAGAATGGAATGGATAATGGAATGGAATGGAACAAATGGAATGGAATGGAATGGATTATGGAATGGAATGCAATGGAATATGGAATGGAATGAATATGGAATGGAATGCAATATGGAAAGGAATGGAATATGGAATGGAATGTAATGGAATGGAATGAATATGGAATGGAATGGAATGGAAAGGAATATGGAATGGAATGGAATGGAATAGAATGGAATGGAAAGGAATATGGAATGGTATGGAATGGAATATAGAATGGAATGGAATTGAATATGGAATGGAATGGAATGGAATGGAATAGAATATGGAATGGAATGAAATGGAATGGAATGGAATATGGAATGGAATGGAATGGAATAAGAATGGAATGGAACGGAATGGAATGGAAATGGAATGAATGAATGGAATATGAATGGAATGGAATGGAATATGAATGAATGGAATGGAATATGGAATGGAATGGAATGCAATGGAATGGAATATGGAATGGAATGGAATGGAATATGGAATGGAATGGAATATGGAATGGAAGGAATATGGAATGAAATGGAAATGGAATAGAATGAATGGAATAGAATATGGAATGGAATGGATTGAAATGGAATGGAATGGAATGCAATGGAATATGGAATGGAATGGAATATGGAATGGAATATGAATGGAATGGAATGGAGAATGGAATGGATAATGGAATGGAATGGAACGAATGGAATGGAATGGAATGGATAATGGAATGGAATGCAATGGAATATGGAATGGAATGAATATGGAATGGAATGCAATATGGAATGGAATGGAATATGGAATGGAATGTAATGGAATGGAATGAATATGGAATGGAATGGAATGGAAAGGAATATGGAATGGAATGGAATGGAATAGAATGGAATGGAAAGGAATATGGAATGGAATGGAATATAGAATGGAATGGAATTGAATATGGAATGGAATGGAATGGAATGGAATAGAATATGGAATGGAATGAAATGGAATGGAATGGAATATGGAATGGAATGGAATGGAATAAGAATGGAATGGAACGGAATGGAATGGAAATGGAATGAAATGGAATGAATATGGAATGGAATATGGAATGGAATGGAATAAGGAATGGAATGAATGGAAATGGAAAGGAATATGGAATGAAATGGAATGGAATATGGAATGGAATGAATAATGGAATGGAATGCAATGGAATATGGAACGGAATGGAATGGAATATGGAATGGAATGGAATGTGGAATGGAATGAAATGAATGGAATGAAAGGAATGGAATATGAAATGGAATAGAATGGAATGGAATGAATGGAAAGGAATGGAAAGGAATGAATGGAATGAAATGGAATGGAATGTAATGGAATGGAATATGGAATGGAATGTAATGGAATATGGAATGGAATGGAATGGAATGGAATTGAATGGAATGGAACGAATGGAATGGAAATGAATGGAATATGGAATGGAATGGAATGGAAATGGAAAGGAATGGAATGGAATGGAAAGGAATATGGAATGGAATGGATATGGAATGGAATGGAATATGGAAAGGAATGGAATGGAAAGGAATGGAATGGAATGGAATATGGAATGGAATAATGGAATGGAATAATGGAATGGAAGGAATGGAATGGAATGGAATACAATGGAATGGAATTGAATATGGAATGGAATGGATATGGAATGGAACAATGGAATGGAATGGAATGCAATGGAATGGAATGGAATAGAATGGAATGGAATATGAATGAATGGAATATGGAATGGAATGAAATGGAATGGAATGGAATATGGAATGGATTGAAATGGAATGGAATGGAATGGAATGTGGAATGGAATGGATATGGAATGGAATGGAATATGGAATGGAATGAAATGGAATGAATGAAATGGAATGGATGAATGGAATGGATGGAATGGAATGGAACAGAATGGAATGGAATTGAATATGGAATGGAATGGAATGGAATGAAATGGAATGGAATGGAATGAATGAATGGAATGGAATGGAATGAAATGGAATATGAATGGAATGGAAATGAATGGAATATGGAATGGAATGGAATAATGGAATGGAATGAAATGGAATATGAATGGAATGGAATATGGAATGGAAATGAATGAATGGAATGAATGGAAAATGGAATATGGAATGGAATGGAATGGAACAGAATGGAATGGAATGGAAGGAATGGAATGGAATATAGAATGGAATGGATGAATGGAATGGATGGAATGGAATATGGAATGGAATGGAAAGAATGGAATGGAATGGAAATGGAATGGAATGCAATGGAATGGAATGGAATATGGAATGAAATGGAATGAATATGGAATGGAATGGAACGAATGGAATGGAATGGAATGGAAATGGAATGGAATATAGAATGGAATGGAATGGAATGGAATGGAATATGGAATGGAATGGAATGGAATGGAATAATGGAATGGAATATGAATGGAATGGAATGAATGAATGAATGGAATATGGAATAGAATGGAATGGATGGAATGGAATGAATGGAATGAATGGAATGGAATATGGAATGGAATGGAATATGGAATGGAATGGAATGGAATGGAATGGAATGGAATATGGAATGGAATGGAATGGAATATGGAATGAATGGAATGGAATGGAAATGGAATGGAATGAATGGAATGGAATGGAATGGAATGGAATGGAATGGAATGGAATGGAATGGAGAATGGAATGGAATGGAATGGAATGGAATGGAATGGAAATGGAATGGAATGGAATGGAATATGGAATGGAATGGAATGGAATATGGAATGAATGGAATGGAATATGAAATGGAATAGAATATGGAATGGAATGGAATGGAATGAATGGAATGGAATGCAATGGAATATGGAATGGAATATGGAATGGAATGGAATATGGAATGGAATGGAATATGGAATGGAATGGAATATGGAATGGAATGGAATGGAATGGAATGGAATATGGAATGGAATGGAATATAGAATGGAATGGAATGGAATATGGAATGAAGTGGAATGGAATATGGAATAAGGAATGGAATGCAATGGAATGGAATGGAATATGGAATGGAATGGAACAAGGATTGGAATGGAATGGAATGGAAAGGAGTATAGAATGGAATGAAATGGAATGAAATGGAATGAATATGAATGGAATATGGAATGGAAATGGAATATGGAATGGAATGGAATGGAATGGAATGGAATATGGAATGGAATGGAATGGAATGGAATGGAATGGAATGGAATGGAATAGAATGTAATATGGAATGGAATGAATGGAATGGAATGGAATGGAATGAAATGGAATGGAATGGAATGGAATGGAATATGGAATAGAATGCAATGGAATGGAATAGAATGGAATGGAATGGAAATGAAATGGAATGGAATGGAATATGGAATGGAATGTGGAATGGAATGGAATGGAATGGAAGAATGGAATGGAATATGGAATGGAATGGAATGGAATGGAAATGAATGGAATGGAATGGAATGGAATGGAATGGAATGAAGAATGGAATGAATGGAAATGGAATATGGAATGGAATGGAATGGAAAATGGAATGGAATGAATGGAATGGAATGGAATGGAATGGAATGGAATGGAATGGAATGTAATGGAATGGAATGGAATATGGAATGGAATGGAATAGAATGGAATATGGAATGGAATGGAATGGAATGGAATGGAATATGGAATGGAATGGAATGGAATGGAATGGAATGGAATGGAATGAATGGAATGGAATGGAATGGAATGGAATGGAACAGAATGGAATGGAATGGAATGGAATGGAATGGAATGGAAAGAATGGAATATGGAATGGAATGGAATGTGGAATGGAATGGAATGGAATGGAATATGAATGAATGGAATGGAATGGAACGGAATGGAATGGAATGGAATGGAATATGGAATGGAATGGAATGGAATATGGAATGGAATGTGGAATGGAATGATGGAATGGAATGAAAGGAATGGAATGGAATGGAATACGGAATGGAATGGAATGGAATGAATAGAATGGAATGGAATGGATATGGAATGGAATATGGAATGGAATGGAATGAACGGAATGGAATGGAATAAATGGAATGGAATGGAATGCAATATGGAATGGAATGGAATGGATGGAATGGAATGAAATGGAATGAATAATGGAATGGAATGGAGAATGGAATGGAATATGGAATGGGAATGAATGGAATGGATATGGAATGGAATGGAATATGGAATGAAATGAATATGGAATGGAAAATGGAATGGAAAGGAATGAATGGAATGGAATGGAATGGAACAGAATGGAATGGAATGGAATGGAAATGGAATGAAATGGAATGGAATATGGAATGGAATGGAATATGGAATGGAATGGAATGAACGGAATGGAATGGAAGGAATGGAATGGAATAGAATGGAATGAACGGAATGGAATGAATGAAATGGAATGGAAAGAATGGAATATGGAATGAATGGAATGGAATATGGAATAGAATGGAATGAATGGAATGGAATGGAAAGGAATGGAATGGAATAGGAATGGAATGGATATGGAATGGAATATGGAACGGAATGGAATGGAATGGAATTGAATGGAATATGAATGAAATGGAATGGAAATGGAATATGGAATATGGAATGGAATGGAATATGGAATGGAATGGAATGCAAAGAAATGTGGAATGGAATGAATGGAATGGAATATAGAATGGAATGGAATATGGAATGGAATGGAATGGAATGGAATAGAATGGAATGAATGGAATGGAATGGAATGGAATGGAATGTAATGGAATGGAATGGAATTGAATGGAATGGAATGGAATGGAATAGAATGGAATATGTAATGAAATGGAATGGAATGGAGTGGAATGGAATGGAATATGGAATGGACTGAAACATTGAATGGAATATAGAATGGAATGGAATATGGAATGGAATGAAATGGAATGGAATGGAACAGAATGGAATGAATGGAATGGAATATGAAATGGAATGGAATGGAATGGAATGGAATGCAAAGAAATGTGGAATGGAATGGAATGGAATGGAATAGAATGAAATGGGATGAAATATAGAATGGAATAGAATGGAATGAAATATGAAATGGAATAGAATGGAATGGATCGGAATGGAATAAACAAAGGAATGGAGTATGGAACGCAATGCATTGGAACAGAATGGATTGGAATTTGGAATGGAAAAGAATGGAATATGAAATGGAATGCAATGGAATGGAATGTGGATTGGAATGGAATAGAATAGAAAGGAATGGAATGGAATATGGAAGGAAACGATATGGAATGGAATATGGAATGGAATTGAATATGGAATGGAATGGAATGGAATATGGAATGGAATGGAATATAGAATGGAATGGAATGAATGAAATGAATGGAATGAATGGAATAGAATGGAATGGAATGGAATAGAATGGAATGGAATATGGAATGGAATATGAATATGGAATATGGAATGGAATGGAATTGAATGGAATGGAATATGGAATGGAATGGAATATGGAATGGAATGGAATGAATGGAATGGAATGAATAATGGAATGAATGGAATGGAATGGAATATGGAATGGAATGGAATGGAACATGGAATGGAATGTGGAATGGAATGGAATGGAATGAATGGAATAGAATGGAATGGAATGAATGGAATATGAAATGGAATGGAATGGAATGGAATATGGAATGGAATGGAATGGAGAATGGAATGGAACAGAATGGAATGAATGGAATGGAATGGAATGGAATATGGAATGGAATGAAATGGAATATGGAATGGAATGAATGGAATATGGAATGGAATGGAATGGAAATGAATATGGAATGAATATGGAATGGAATATGGAATGGAATAGAATGGAATGAAATGGAATGGAATAGAATGGAATGGAATATGGAACGGAATGAATGGAATGAATGGAATGGAATGGAATGGAATAATGGAATGGAATAGAATATGGAATGGAATGAAATGGAATGGAATGGAATGGAATATGGAAATGGAATGGAATGGAATGGAATATGGAATGGAATGGAATGGAATGGAATGGATGGAATGGAATATGGAATGGATGGAATGGAATGGAATGGAAATGGAAATGGAAATGGAATGAAATGGAATGGAATATGGAATGGAATGGAATGGAATGGAATGGAATGGAATGGAATGGAATATGGAATGGAATGGAATATGAATATGGAATGGAATAATGGAATGGAATGTGGAATGGAATGGAATGGAATATGGAATGAATATGAATGGAATGGAATGGAATGAATATGGAATGGAACAGAATGGAATGAATGGAATGGAATTGAATGGAATGGATGGAATGGAATGGAATATGGAAAATGGAATGGAATGTGGAATGGAATGGAATGGAATGGAAATGAATGGAATGAATGGAATATGAATGGAATGGAATGAATGGAATGGAATGGAATGGAATGAAGAATGGAATGGAATATGGAATGGAATATGGAACGGAATGAATGGAATGGAATGGAATATGAATATGGAATGGAATGGAATGAATGAATATGGAATGGAATGGAATGGAATATGAATGGAATATGAATGGAATGGAATGGAATGGAATGGAATGGAATGGAATGGAATGAATGGAATGGAATGGAATGGAATATGGAATGGAATGGAATGGAATGGAATGGAATGGAATATGGAATGGAAATGGAATGGAAATGGAATGAATATGGAATGGAATGGAAATGGAATGGAATAATGAATGGAATGGAATATGGAATGGATGGAATGGAATGGAATATGGAATGGAATGAATGGAATGGAATGGAATGGAAAGAATGGAATGGAATGAAATGGAATGGAATGGAATGGAATGGAATGGAATATGGAATGGAATGGAATGGAATAGAATGGAATGGAATATGGAATGGAATACGGAATGGAATGAATGGAATGGAATGGAATGGAATGAGAATGGAATGGAATGGAATGGAATGGAATAATGGAATGGAATGGAATAGGAATGGAATGGATGGAATGGAATATGGAATATGGAATGGAATGGAATGAATGGAATGGAATGGAATGAATGAAATGGAATGGAAATGGAATGGAATGAATGGAATGGAATGGAATATAGAATGGAATGGAATGGAAATGGAATATGGAATGGAATATGAATATGGAATGGAATGGAATGGAATGGAATGGAATGGAATGGAATATGGAATGGAATGGAATATATGGAATGGAATGGAATGAATGGAATATGAATGGAATGGAATGGAATGGAATATGGAATGGAATGGAAAGGAATGGAATGGAATATGGAATGGAATGGAATGGAATGGAATGGAATGGAATGGAATGGAATGAATGGAAATGGAATGGAATGAATGAATGGAATGGAATGGAATATGGAATGGAATGGAATGGAATAGAATGGAATGGAATAGAATATGGAATGGAATGGAATGGAAATGGAATGAATGGAAATGGAATGGAATGGAATGGAATGAATGGAATGGAAATGAATGGAATGAAATGGAATGGAAATGAATATGGAATGGAATGGAATGAATGGAATGAATATGAATGGAATGGAATGGAACGGAATGGAATGGAATATGGAATATGGAATGGAATGGAATGGAATATGGAATGGAATGGAATGGAAATGGAATATGAATGGAATATGGAATGGAATGGAATGGAATGGAATGGAATGAAATGAATGAATGGAATGGAATATGGAATGAATATGGAATGGAACATGGAATGGAATGAACAGAATGGAATGAATGAAATGGAATGGAATGGAATGGAAGGAATGGAATGGAAGGAATGGAATATGAATGGAATGGAATATGAATGAAATGGAATAGAATATGGAATGGAAAGCAATGGAATGGAATGGAATGGAATGGAAATGGAATGAATGGAATATGGAATGGAATATGGAATGAATGGAATGAAATGGAATGGAATGAATGGAATGGAATGGAATGCAATGGAATGGAATATGGAACGGAATGGAATGGATGGAATGGAATGGAATGAATATGGAATGGAATGGAATATGGAATGGATTGAAATGGAATGGATGGAATGGAATAGAATATGGAATGGATGGAATGGAATGCAATGGAATGGAATGGAATGGAATGAAATGGAAATGGAATATGAATGGAATGGAATGGAATGGAATGGAAATGGAATGGAATATATGGAATGGAATGGAATGGAATGGAATGGAAAGGAATGAATGGAATGAATATGAATGGAATGGAATGGAAAATGGAATGGAATGGAATAGAATATGGAATGGAATGGAATATGGAAATGGAATGGAATGGAATGGAATGGAATATGGAATGGAATGGAATGGAATGGATGGAATGGAATGGAATGGAATGGAAATGGAAATGGAATGGAATGGAATGGAATGGAATGGAAATGGAATGGAATGGAATGGAAAGGAATGGAATGGAATGGAATGGAATGGAATGGAATGGAATATGGAATATGGAATGGAATGGAATGGAATGCAATATGGAATGGAATGGAATACGGAATGGAATGGAATATGAAATGGAATATGGAATATGGAATAGAATGGAATGGAATAGAATGAAATGGAATGGAATGGAATATGGAATATGGAATGGAATGAATATGGAATATGGAATGGAACGGAATGGAATATGGAATGGAATGGAATGGATTGAAATGGAATGGAATATGGAAAGGAATGGAATATGGAATTGAATGGAATGGAACAGAATGGAATGGAACAGAATGGAATGGAACAAATGGAATGGAAATGGAATGGAATGGAATGGAATGGAATGAAATGGAATATGGAATGGAATGGAATATGGAATGAATGAATGAATGGAATGGAATGAATATGGAATATGGAATGGAATGGAACGAATGGAATGGAATGGAATGGAAAATGGAATGAATGGAAGGAATGGAATGGAAAGAATGGAATGAATGAATGGAAATGGAATGAATGGAAAGGAATGGAATGAATAGAATGGAATGGAACAATGGAATGGAATAGAATATGGAATGGAATGGAATGCAATATGGAATGGAATGGAATGAATGAAATGAAATGAAATGGAATATGGAATGGAATGAATGAATGGAATGAAATGGAATATGGAATGGAATGGAATAGAATATGGAATGGAAATGGAAATGGAAATGAATGGAATGGAATGGAATATGCAATGGAATGGAATATGAAATGGAATAGAATATGGAATGGAATAAATGGAATGGAATACGGAATGGAATGGAATTGAATGGAATATGGAATAGAATGGAATGGAATGTAATGGAATGGAATATAGAATGGAATGAATATGGAATGGAAGAATGGAATGGAATGGAACGAATGGAATGGAACAAATGGAATGGAAAATGGAATGGAATGGAAGGAATGGAATGGAAAGAATGGAATGGAATGGAATATGGAATGGAATGGAATAGGAATGGAATGGAATATTAAATGGAATGGAATATGGAATGGAATGGAATGAATATGAAATGGAATGGAATGGAATGTGGAATGGAATGATGGAATGGAATGAATGGAATGGAATGTGGAATGGAATGGAATAGAATGGAATGGAATGGAATGAAATGGAATAGAATATGGAATGGAATGGAATGTAATGGAATGGAATGAATGGAATGGAATGGAATGTGGAATGGAATGGAATGGAATGGATGGAATGGAATAGAATGGAATGGAATGGATATGGAATGGAATGGAATATGGAATATGGAATGGAATAATGGAATGGAATGGAATATGGAATGAATGGAATGGAAATGAATGGAATATGGAATATGGAATGGAATGAGAATGGAATGGAATTGAATGGAATGGAATGGAATGAATATGGAATGGAATGGAATATGGAATGGAATGGAATGGAATGCAATATGGAATGGAACGGAATGGAATATGGAATGGAATGGAATGAATATGGAATGGATTGGAATGGAATGGAATAGAATGGAATGGAATAGAATGAAATGGAATGGAATTGAATGGAATATGGAATGGAATGAATATGGAATGGAATGGAATGGAACGAATGGAATGGAACATGGAATGGAATGGAATGGATTGGAATGGAATGGAATATGGAACGGAATGG
This sequence comes from Colobus guereza, assembly GCA_030247045.1. Classification (NCBI taxonomy): domain Eukaryota; kingdom Metazoa; phylum Chordata; class Mammalia; order Primates; family Cercopithecidae; genus Colobus; species Colobus guereza. Next base: position 16,944 of record DAKLCV010001971.1, read on the forward strand.
AATGAATGAAATGGAATAGAATGGAATGAATGGAATATGAAATGGAATGGAATGGAACGGAATGGAATGGAATGGAATATGAATGGAAATGAATATGGAATGGAATGGAATGGAATAAGGAATGGAATGAATATGGAATGGAATGGAATAATGGAATGGAACGGAATGGAATGGAATGGAATAGAATGAAATTGAATATGGCATGGAATGGAATGTGAAATGGAATGGAATTGAATGGAATATGGTATGGAATAGAATGGAATGGAATGGAATGGAATGGAACATGGAATGGAATGAAATGGAATGGACTGGAATGGAATGTGGAATGGAATGGAATGGAATGGAATGGAATGGAATGGAATGAAAGGCAATGGAATGGAATGCAACATGGAATGGAATGGAATGGGAAATGGAATGGAATGGGATATGGAATGAATGGAATATGAATGGAATATGAATGGAATATGAATGGAATATGAATGGAATGAATAATGGAATGGAATGGAATGAATGGAAAGGAATATGGAATGGAATAGAATATGGTATGGAATATGGAATGGAATGGAATGGAATGGAACATGGAATGGAATGAAATGGAATGGACTGGAATGGAATGTGGAACGGAATGGAATGGAATGAAATTGAATGGAATGGAATAAGTAATAGAATGGAATACTTAAAGGAATTGAATGGAATGGAATATGGAATAGAATAGAATGAAATGGAATATTGGATGGAATGGAATGGAATGGATTCGAATATGGAATGGAATGGAATGTAATGGAATGGAATGGAATTGAATGGAATGGAATGGAATATGAAATGGAATGGAATGGAACGGAATGAATGGAATTGAATGGAATATGGAATGGAATGGAATGCAATGGAATATGGAATGAATGAAATGGAATATGGAATATGGAATGGGAATGGAATGGAATGCAATGCAATGGAATGGAATGGAATGGAATGGAATGGGACATGGAATGGAACGGAATATGGAATGAAATGATATGGAATGGAATGAATGGAATGGAATGGAATAAGGAATGGAATGGAATGGAATGCAATATGGAATGGAATGGAATATGGAATGAATGAATGGAAATGGAAATGAATGGAATGGAACGAATGGAATGGAATATGGAAAGGAATGGAATATGAATGGAATGGAATGGAATGGAATGGAATGGAATATGGAATAGAATGGAATATGGAATGGAAAGGAATATGGAATGGAATTGAATGGAATGGAATGGAATGGAACGAATGGAATGGAATGGAATGGAATGGAAAGAATGGAATGGAATATGGAATGAAATGGAATATGGAATGGAAAGGAATGGAAAGGAAAGGAATGGAATGAATATGGAATGGAATGGAATGCAATGGAATGGAATATTAAATGGAATGGAAGGAATATGGAATGGAATGGAATGAATATGGAATATGGAATGGAATGGAATGGAATGGAAAGGAAAGGAATGGAATATGGAATAGAATGGAATATGGAACGGAATGGAATGGAATGGAATTGAATGGAATGAATGAAATGGAATGAAATGGAATGGAATATGGAATGGAATTGAATATGGAATGGAATGGAATGCAATGGAATATGGAATGGAATGGAATATTAAATGGAATGGAATGAATGAATGGAATGGAATGGAATGGAATAGGAATGGAATGGAAAGGAATATGGAATGAAATGGAATATGGAATGGATTGGAATGGAATGGAATGGAGAATGGAATGGAATGGAATATGGAATGGAATGATATGGAATGGAATTGAATGGAATGGAATATGGAATGTAATGGAATGGAATGGAATGAATATGGAATGGAATGGAATATGGAATGGAAGAATGGAATGGAACGGAATGAATGGAATGGAATGGAACGAATGGAATGGAATGGAATGGATTGAAATGGAATGGAATGGAATGCAATGGAATATGGAATGGAATAGAATATGGAATGGAATGCAATGGAATATGGAATGGAATGGAATGGAATGGAATAGGAATGGAATGGAATATGGAATGAAATGGAATATGGAATGGATTGGAATGGAATGGAATGGAGAATGGAATGGAATGGAATATGGAATGGAATGATATGGAATGGAATTGAATGGAATGGAATATGGAATGTAATGGAATGGAATGGAATGAATATGGAATGGAATGGAATATGGAATGGAATGAACGGAATGGAATGAACGGAATGGAATGAATGGAATGGAATATGAAATGGAATGAATGAAATGGAATGGAATGGAATGCAATGGAATATGGAATGGAATGAATATGGAATGGAAATGAATGGAATGGAATGGAGAATGGAATGGATAATGGAATGGAATGGAATTGAATGGAATGGAAGGAATATGGAATGGAAGGAATGGAATATGGAATGGAATGAATATGGAATGGAATGCAATATGGAAAGGAATGGAATATGGAATGGAATGGAATGAAATGGAATAGAATGGAATGGAATGGAATGGAAAGGAATGGAATGGAATGGATTGGAATGGAATGGAATGGAAAGGAATATGGAATGGAATGGATTATGGAATGGAATGGAATTGAATATGGAATGGAATGGAATGGAATGGAATATGGAATGGAATGAAATGGAATGGAATGGAATGGAATATATGGAATGGAATGGAATGGAATAAGAATGGAATGGATGGAATGGAATGCAATGGAATGGAATTGAATGGAATGAATGGAATGGAATGGAATGGAAATGGAATGGAATGAATGAATGGAAAGGAATGGAAAGGAATATGGAATGGAATTGAATGGAATGAATGGAATGGAAGGAATATGGAATGGAATGCAATGGAATGGAATGAACAGAATGGAACAGAATGGAACAGAATGGAATGAATGGAATGGAAGGAATGGAATGGAATGGAATATGGAATGGAATGGAATGTGGAATGGAATGAATGAATGGAATGAAAGGAATGGAATGGAATGTAATGGAATATGGAACGGAATGAATGGAAAGGAATGGAATGAAATGAATGGAATGGAATGTAATGGAATGGAATATGGAATATGGAATGGAATGTAATGGAATATGGAATGGAATGGAATGGAATGGAATGGAATGGAATGGAATACGGAATGGAATGAATGAATGGAATATGGAATGGAATGGAATGGAACGGAATGGAATGGAATGGAATGGAAAGGAATATGGAAAGGAATGGAATATGCAATGGAATGGAATATGGAAAGGAATGGAATATGGAAAGGAATGAATGGAACGGAATGGAATATGAATGGAATGGAATTGAATGGAATGAATGGAATGGAATGGAATATGGAATGGAATGGAAGAATGGAATGGAAAGGAATGGAATATGGAATGGAATACGGAATGGAATGGAATTGAATATGGAATGGAATGGAATATGCAATGGAATGGAATGGAACGGAATGGAATGGAATATGGAATGGAATAGAATGGAATGGATTGGAATGGAATGGAATGGAATGGAATGAATGGAAATGGAATGGAATGGAATGGAATGGAATAGAATGGAATGAATGGAATGGAATACGGAATGGAATGGAATAATGAATGGAATGGAATGGAACGGAATGGAATATGAAATGGAATGCAATATGGAATGGAATGGAAAGAATGGAATGGAAGGAATGGAATGGAAAGGAATATGGAATGGAATGGTATATGGAATGGAATGGAATATGGAATGGAAAGGAATATGGAATGGAATGGAATGGAATGAATATGGAATGAATGGAATGAAATGGAATGCAATGGAATATGGAATGAAATGGAATGGAATGGAATTGAATATGGAAAGGAATGGAAATGGAATGGAATGGAATATGAAATGGAATAGAATGGAATATGGAATGGATTGAAATGGAATGGAATTGAATGGAATGGAATATGGAATTGAATGGAATGGAAATGGAATGAATGGAATGGAATGGAATATATGGAATGGAATGGAATATGGAATGGAATACGGAATGGAATGGAAATGGAATGGAATGGAACGGAATGGAATATGAATGGAAATGGAAAGGAATGAATGGAATAGAATGGAATGAAATGGAATATGGAATGGAATGGAATATGAAATGGAATGGAATGGAATATGGAATGGATTGGAATGGAATGGAATGGAATGGAATGGAACATGGAATGGAATGGAATGAATATGGAATATGGAATGGAATGGAATGTGGAATGGAATGGAATGGAATAGAATGGAATGGAATGGAATATGGAATGGAATGGAATGTGGAATGGAATGAATATGGAATGGAAAGGAATATGGAATGAATGGAATGGAATGGAAAGGAATATGGAATGGAATGGATATGGAATGGAATGGAATATGGAAAGGAATGAATGGAATGGAATAGAATATGGAATTGAATGGAATATGGAATGAATGGAATGGAATGGAATATGGAATGGAAAGAATGGAATGGAATGGAATGGAAATGGAATGGAATGGAATACGGAATGGAATATGAATATGGAATGGAATGGAATATGCAATGGAATGGAATATGCAATGGAATGGAATGGAATGAATGGAATGGAACAGAATGGAATGGATTGGAATGGAATGGAATATGGAATGGAATGAAATGGAATGGAATGGAATATGGAATGGATTGGAATGGAATGGAATGGAATGGAATGGAATGGAATGATGGAATGGAATGGAATGGAATGGAATGAAATGGAATGAATGAATGGAATGGAATATAGAATGGAATGGAATATGGAACGGAATGGAATGGAATTGAATATGGAATGGAATAGAATGGAATGAAATATTGAATGGAATGAATGAATGGAATGGAATGGAAAGAATGGAATGGAATAATGGAATGGAATGGAATGGAATATGGAATGGAATGGAATGAAATGGAATATGGAATATGGAATGGAATGGAATAAATGGAATGGAATGAAATGGAATATGGAATGGAATGGAATATGGAATGGAATGAATGGAATGGAACGGAATGAATGGAATATGAAATGGAATGGAATGGAATGGAATGGAATGGAATGGAAGGAATGGAATGGAATTGAATGGAATGGAATATGTAATGGAATGGAATATGGAATGGAAAGGAATGGAATGGATTATGGAATGGAATGGAATGGAATGTGGAATGGAATGGAATGGAATATGGAATGAAATGGAATGCAATATGGAATGGAATGGAATGGAATGGATTGAAATGGAATGGAATATGAAATGGAATGGAATTGAATGGAATGGATTGAAATGGAATGGAATTGAATGGAATGGAATTGAATATGGAAAGGAATGGAATGGAATGGAATGAATGGAATGAATATGGAATGGAACGGAATGGAATATGGAATGGATTGAAATGGAATGGATGGAATGGAATAGAATATGTAATGGAATGGAATGGAACGGAATGGAATGAATGAAATGGAATTGAATATGGAATGAATGGAATGGAATATGGAATGGAATATAGAATGGATTGTAATATGGAATGGAATGGAAAGGAATGGAATGGAACGGAATGGAATGAAATATTGAATGGAATGGAATGGAAGGAATGGAATATGGAATGGAATGCAATGGAATATGGAATGAAATGGAATATGAAATGGAATGGAATAGAATGGAATGGATTATGGAATGGAATGGAACATGGAATGGAATGGAATGTAATGGAATATGGAATGGAATGGAATGGAATGGAATGTGGAATGGAATGGAATATGGAATGGAATGGAATGGAATAGAATGGAATGGAATGGTATATGGAATGGAATGGAATGGAGTATGGAATGGAATGGAATGGAATAAAATGGAATGGAATGGAATACGGAATGGAATATGAATGGAAATGGAATGGAATGGATTGGAATGGAATGGAACATGGAATGGAATGAACGGAATGGAATATGGAATGGATTGAAATGGAATACGGAATGGAATATGAATGAATGGAATGGAATAAAATGGAATGGAATGGAATATGGAATGGAATGGAATTGAATGGAATGGATTATGGAATGGAATGGAATGCAATGGAATATGGAATGGATTGAAATGGAATGGAATGAAGAATGGAATGGAATGGAACGGAATGGAATGGAAAGAATGGAATGGAAATGGAATGGAATGGAAGGAATGGAATGGAAAGAATGGAATGGATGGAATGGAATGGAATATGGAATGGAATGGAATAGAATGGAATGAAATGGAATGGAATGGAATATTAAATGGAATGGAATATGGAATGGAATGGAATGGAATGAATATGGAATGGAATATGGAATGGAATGTGGAATGGAATGGAATGTGGAATGGAATGGAATGGAATATGGAATGGAATGGAATGGAATGGAATAGAATGGAATGGAATATGGAAAGGAATGGAAAGGAATGGAATATGAATGAATGGAATGGAATGGAATTGAATATGGAATGGAATGGAATAAAATGGAATGGAACAAATGGAATGGAATGAAATGAAATGAATGAATGGAATAGAATGGAATATGGAATGGAATGGAATATGGAATGGAATGGAATTGAATGGAATGAATGGAACGGAATGGAATATGGAATGGAATGGAATATGAAATGGAATATGGAATATGGAATAGAATGGAATGGAATAGAATGAAATGGAATGGAATTGAATATGGAATGAATGGAATGGAATAGAATATGTAATGGAATGGAATGGACGGAATGGAATGAATGGAATGAATGGAATGGATTGAATGGAATGGAATATGGAATGGAATGGAATACGGAATTGAATGGAACAGAATGGAATGGAACAGAATGGAATGGAAATGGAATGAAATGGAAAGGAATGGAATGG
>DAKLCV010001973.1:0-38098 GCA_030247045.1 Colobus guereza
TGGGTGAGCAACGACCAGAGGAGCTCCTAAGTCCAAGCGGTATCTGTAGTCTCCCTACCTTTTGGCGACTTCTGGTCATCATGGCTCCTGAATCAGACTAGGCAGACTCCAAAGCAGTGGAGTCTGGCGCTACTCCCACCGCCACCTCCTGGATTTCAGAGCTGCAGGACGGCTCCAAATACCACAACCTGAGTTGGCCCCGCTTGTTGCTGGCATTAAGGGACAGCTTGTTCCCGGTGCCTCTGCTCATCTCTTCTGGGGTCTGCGCCTTTGCTGGCTGCCCACTCATAGATGTCAGAGCCTCAGGACGGCTCTGCAGAAGCCCTGTGGGGGCCCTGCCTGGGGCTGGCTTTGGAACACACGCGACAGGTCAGCGTGGTCCCCATGGGGCACCTGTGCTCTTCTCGGGCAGCTTGGTCCTTCATTTGCCCCCACGCCTGCAGAGCTGAGCATTTGCCACCTCTTCCCAGGAACGGCCACCAAATGCCACCAACTGAAGGCACCCACTGAAGGCACTAACTGAAGGCCGGTTTCCTTGCCAACCAGATCGTGTCCTTCTTAGGAGGAACCAATCAGGCCTTGAGTTCCCTCCAAGCTCCGCCCTTCCATTTGTGATGTGGGAGTCCAGGCACTGGCTCACAAAGCCCCGCCCCCACAGCAGCCCCGCCCCATCTTTCATTTATTAGTACCTGGGAGCAACTTTCAGGTTTCCTCACTGTGAATTATGAATATGACTTATGCTGAAATTGCTGTATGCCAATGTATCTCATGCACTATCTGATGTTCAAACACCCCCTTTGCCCCATCGCCTCTGATTTTTTTGGAATCTACAAAAAGGACAATTTTCGGCAGGTGCTTTCAGAAGATAACATTGCCATGAGCTAAGATTATGATGTCAAGTCTTATTTCATGTATCAATACATATTCGTATTCATAATCCAAAACGCACATATTCAAATTAACAAGACTAACAGTGGAAATTTTCTAAAATGTATACACTAAGTACATCACATTTTTCTAATGAACACTTTGACAGAGCAACTTAGATTCTAGGGTTTCCACAAATAAAGAGGCTCATGGAAGAGAAAACTGCCACATAATAAAAGATTTTCAATTTGGTCGTCATTGCTGCTTTTAAGTAACAATTACCCAGTAAGTATATTGTGAACTGCTTTGTGAGTATGGTGATTTATTTACACTTATTGGTCCTTTGATTATCTTAAAAATACGAATAATGCCATTTGTCTAAACTTGTTCTAAAAATCAAAGGAGAGAAAAATAATCCTCCTTCTCCATATATTGAACAATTACAAAATTAAAGGCATTGTGTCCAGGTTTGCACAAACTTACCTTATCAAAGCCTCATAACAACCCCGTGCTTTAAATTACAGGCATTATTCCCAGATTTTTACACACTAAGCTAATACAAGCCTCATAAGAGTCCCTTCTTTTAGAGATGAGCAAACTGAGGCTCAGAGGATTTAAAAGCTCATTCACCATCACGTCGTAATGAGTGTTGGAACTGGGATTCAAATCCAGTTCTCTCTGACCCCAAAGGTGGTGCACCTTCACGAAGACCCAGTTATACCCCGCACATGGAGCGATCAAAACATGTGGATTCCCTTTCTCTGTCCTCTTATGGGTGGATTTCAACAGTTTTCATGGCCCCAGAACAATCCTAAACTCCCTCCCTGGTTGCCTGTAGTGGCCATGACTTCTTTTTCATGATTAGGAATCTGTATCTTTGTACCACAAGCATCTATAAACAGTTGTTTTGATCAAGAAACAAAATTTTCTAGGCTTAGGTTACTAACTGTGAATTGTCTAGCTTCTCTGCAATAAAAAAAAAAGGGCTAGTCCATGTAAAAATATCACAGGATCCACTGAATTTGTGTAGAAAGGTTTGAAACTATAATGCAGGAGCATCTTACTGACAGCTGTGCAGGAAGATTAGTTGAAATACACAAAGCTAGAGCACCTCCAAAGGCCAGGTGTGGTGGTTCTTGCTTATCATGCCAGCAAAGTGGGAGGCCAAGGTGGGTGGATCTGTTGAGGCCAGGAGTTCAAGACCAGACTGGGCAACACCGCCAGAGGATCTTCTGAACTTAAGCAGTATCTATTGCCTCCCTACCTTTGGGCGTCTTCTGGTTGTCAATGTACTGCCGTCAGGTCCCTCGCTGGCTCCCAAATTCGACTGGGCAGGCTCGAGAGCAGTGGAGTCCAACAGTACTGCCACCTCCACCACATGGATTCCATAGCTACAGGACAGCTTCACCCTCTGCACCCTGAGCTGGCTCCACTTGCAGCTGGCATTGGAGGACAGCGTGTTCAGGGGACCTCTGCTCCTGTATATCGCAACCTGTGCCTTTGCTGTCTGCATACTTGTAGATGTCAGAGCCACAGGCTGGCTCTGCAGAACCCTTGTGCTGGCTGTGACTGGGGCTGCCTTTGGTGCACATGCGACAGTTTAATGTGGTCCACATGGGGCACCCCTACTCTTCTCAGGCAGCTGGACCTTCACTTACCACCTATCGACTCTTCCTGGCAAAGGCATGGCTGGCACAGGCAGCAGCCCTGGGCCATGGGGCGGCAATGCACTAGCAGCTGACACCACGCATCACCCCCATACCCTGAGCTGACTTGTCTGCTAAAAAAAAACCCTGCCAATCTGTCTGGTTTATTTTAGAAGGGCTTGTATGCAACAGGCCTGAGAGCTGTGACTGGGGGAGGAGAGAACACAAACGGATTCATCCTCCTTCCACCGCTGCCTAACAACTGACGACTACCAACTGAAGAGAAACAACTGAGGACCACCAACAGAAGACACCAACTAAGGGTACCAACTAGGGCACTAGCCGAAGGCAACCAATGAGGGCACCCACTGAAGGCCACCAAGTGAAGGCCAGTTGCCCTGCCAACCAGTCCGTATCCTGGTTCAGAGGAAACAATCAGGTCCAGAATCCCCTGCATGCATCCCCACAAACTTGGAACTTGAGAGCACAGGCACAAGGCTCACAAGGCCCCGCCCTGCCAGCGGCCCCGCCCCACCTTTCATTCACTGCTGGCTGCAGGGACCTTTCAGGTTTCTCACTGTGAAGAAGTTCCTAGGGATCATCCCTTACAATGAACGATGCCAAAATTACTAAAACCAAATCTGCCTCATGCAGTGTCTGGGATTCATAGAATCACCTTTGCCCCACAATCTCTGAAACATTTACAAACTAGAGAGAGAGATTTCTGCAGGTGCTTTCAGAGAAAACACTGCCATGAGCTAACCCTACTCTAAAATGTCAAGTCATATTTCATATATACACATATATATCCAAACCACATATATTCGATTTACATTTTTGAAAATAATACGTATGTTCAATCAAATTAACAAGACTAACACGAGAAATTTTCTAATATTTACTCACTAAGTACATCACATTTTTCTAATGATCACTTTGATAGAGCAACTTAGAATCTACGATTTCAAAACACCAAGAGGATTGTGTAAGTGAAAACCACAACATAATACAAAAGTTTCAATGTGATCATCTTTGTTAGTCTTAACTAGAAATTACCCAGTGAACGCATTGTGAACTGCTTTGTGACTTTGGTGATCTATTTATTCTTTCTTATCATTGGTTATATTGTCTAAGAAATATGAGTATCACCAATTCTATAAACTTGCTCTGAAAATTAAATGAGAAAAAATAATCCTCCTTCTCCATATACTGAACACTTAAAAAAAATAGGTATTGTGTCCAGATTTTTACAAACTTACCATATAGAAGCCTCATAGAAACACTCTCTTTTAAATTACAAGCATTTTGCCATGGTTTTTACACACTTACCTTATGGAAACCTCAAAACAATCACGTCTTTTATAGATGAGAAAACTGAGGCTTTGGATGCCTCTGGGGGAAACTTGGGCAAGCAATAGACAGAGGAGCTCCCGAATTTAAGCAGTATCTGTCACCTCCCTACCTGTAGGTGTCTTCTGGTGGCCAATGTGCTGCTGTCTGGACCCTCGCTGGCTCCCAAATTCGACTGTGCAGGCTCCAAAGCGTGGAGCTGGCTCTAGTGCCACCTCCACCTCATGGCTCTCAGAGCTGCAGGACAGCTGCACCCACCACATCCTGAGATAACCCATCTTGTGGATGGCATTGGGGACAGTGTGTTCCGGGCGCCTCTGCTCCTGTATACCGTGGCCTACGTCTTCGCTGTCTGTCCACTCGTAGACATCAGAGCCACAGGGTAGCTCTGCAGAATACTTGTGCCAGCCCTGATTACGGTTGCCTTTGGTGCATATGCGACAATTCAGTGTGGACCCCATGCGGCACCCCGGCTATTCTTGGGCAGCTTGGGCCTTCACTTGCCCCCAAGTCTACAGAGCTAAACACCTTTCACCTTTTCCTGGCAAAAGCATTGCTGGCACTGGCAGCCCTGGGCCATGCGATGGCATTGTGATACCAGCCCACACCCTGTGTCACACCCATGCCTTGAGCTGACTTGTCTGCTAAGAAAAACCTGCCAACATGTTTGGTTTATTTTAGAAGGGCCTCGATGCAACAAGCCTGAGAGCTGTGACTGCGGGAAGAGCGAGCACAAATGGATTCATCCTCCTTCCACCACCGCCCAACAACTGAGGACCACCAACTGAGGAACACCAACTGAAGAGAAACAACTGAGGGTACCAACTGAGGGCGCTAACTGAAGGAAACCAATGAGGGCACCCACTGAACGCCACCAAGTGAAGGCCGGTTGCCCTGCCAACCAGAACGCATCCTGGATCAGAGGAAACAATCAGGTCCAGAATCCCCTGCATGCATCCCCACAAACTTGGAACTTGAGAGCACAGGCACATGGCTCACAAGGCCCCGCCCTGCCAGCGGCCCCGCCCCACCTTTCATTCATTGCTGGCTGCAGGGACCTTTCAGGTTGCTCACTGTGAAGAAGTTCCTAGTGATCTTCCCTTACAATGAATGATGTTAAAATCACTGAAACCAAATATGCCTCATGCAGTGTCTGGGATTCATAAAAGTCCCTTTCCCCCATAGTCTCTGAAACATTAACAAACTAAATATAAGAGAGATTTCTGCAGGTGCTTTCAGAAAAATCCATTGCCATGAGCTGAGCCCACCCTATAATGTCAAGTCATATTTCATATATGCACATATATATCCAGTCCACATATATTCGTTTTACATTTTTGAAAATAACACATATGTTCAAATTAACAAGACTAATGTGAGAAATTTTCTAATATTTACTCACTAAGTACATCACATTTTTCTAATGATCACTTGATAGTGCAACTTAGAATGTATGGTTTCAAAACACCAAGAGGATTATGTAAGAGAAAACCACAACACAATACAAAATTTTCAATGTGAAAATCATTGCTACTTCTAACTAGAAATTACCCAGTGAATGCATTGTGAACTGCTTTGTGACCTTGGTTATCTATTTATTCTTTCTGATCATTGGTTGGATTGTCTAAGAAATACGAATATCACCAATTTTATAAACTTCCTCTGAAAATTAGATGAGAAAAAAGAATCCTCCTTCTCCATATACTGAACATTTAAAAAAATTATAGGTATTCTGTCCAGATTTTTACACACTTACCATATAAAAGCCTCATAGTAACACTCTGTTTCAAATTACAAGCATTTTGCTATGGTTTTTACACACTTACCTTGTGGAAATCTCCAAACAATCACATCTTTTATAGATGAGAAAACTGAGGCTTTGGATGCCTCTGGGGGAAGCTTGGGCCAGCAACGGCCAGAGGAGCTCCTGAATTTAAGCAGTATCTGTCGCCTCCCTACCTTTGGGTGTCTTCTGGTGGCCAATGTGCTTCTGTCAGGACCCTCGCTGGCTCCGTAATTCGATTGGGCAGTCTCCATAGCAGTGGAGTCCGGTGCTACTGCCATCATCACCTCATGGATCTCACAGCTGCAGGACAGTTTCACCCACTGCACCCTGAGCTGGCCCCGCTTGCGGCTGGCATTGGGGTATAGCATGTTCCGCGCGCCTCTGCACCTGTATATCCCAGCCTGTGCCTTCACTGTCTGCACACTCTTAGATGTCAGAGCCACAGGCTGGCTCTGCAGAACCCTTGTGCCGGCCCTGACTGGGGCTGGTTTTGATGCACACGCGACAGTTTACTGTGGTCCACATGGGGCACCCCTGCTCTTGGGCAGCTTGGACCTTCGCTTGCCCCCAAGTCTGCAGAGTTCAACACCTATTGCCTCCTCCTGACAAAAGCATGGCTGGCACAGGCAGCCCTGGGCCATAGGTGGCACTGTGCTAGCAGCCCACACCCCACATAAGCCCCATACCCTGAGCTGACTTGTCTGCTAAGAAAAAGCTGCCAGCCTGTCTGGTTTATTTTAGAAGGGCCTGGAGGCAACAAGCCCGAGAGCTGTGACTGGGGGAGGACAGAGCACAAACGGATTTGTCCTCCTTCCACCACTGCCAGACAACTGAACAGCACCAACTGAGGGTACCAACTAGGCCACTAGCCGAAGGCAACCAATGAGGGCACCCACGGAAGGCCACCAAGTGAAGGCCAGTTACCCTCCCAACCAGACCACATCCTGGTTACAGGAAACAATCAGGTCCAGAATCCCCTGCATGCATCTCCACGAACTTGGAGCTTGAGAGCAGAGGCACGTGGCTCACAATACCCAGCCTTGCCAGCAGCCCCGCCCCACTTCTCATTCCTTGCTGGCTGCTAGGACATTTGAGGTTTCTCACTGTGAAGAAGTTCCTAGGGATCATCGCCTTACGATGAATGACGCTAAAATCACAGAAATGAAATCTGCCTCACGCAGTGTCTGAGATTCATAGAACCCTCTTTTCCCAATAATCTCTGAAACATTAACAAACTAGAAATAAGAGTGATTTCTGCAGGTGCTTTCAGAAAAAACATTGCCATGAGCTAAGCCTACTCTGTAAAGTCAAGTCGTATGTCACATATACACATGTAAATCCAATCAATATATATTCCATTTACATTTTTGAAAATAACGCACATGTTCAATCAAATTAACAAGACTAACAGAAGAAATCTTCTAAAATGTACACACTAAGTACATCACATTTTTCTAATGATCACTTTCATAGAGCAACTTAGAAGCTATGGTTTCAAAAACACCAAGAGGATTATGTAAGTGAAAACCACCACATAATACAAAGTTTTCAATGTGATCATCTTTGCTACTTTTAACTAGAAATTCCCTAGTAAATGTTTTGTGAACTGCTGTGTGACTATGGTGATTTATTTAGTTTTTCTGATCGTTGGTTTGATCGTCTAAGAAATACAAGTATCCCCAATTTTATCAACTTGGTCTAAAAATTAATGGTCTAAAAAATGAGAGAGGTCGGGCGTGGTGGCTCACACCTGTAATCCCAGCACTTTGGGAGGCTGAGGCGGATGGATGACGAGGTCAAGACATTGAAAACATCACGGCCAACATGGTGAAACGCCGTCCCTATTAAAAAGATAAAAATTTGCTGGGAATGGTGGCGGGCACCTGTAGTACCAACTTCTCAGGAAGCTGAGGCAGGAGAATCGCTTGAACCCCTGAGGCGGAGGTTGCAGGGAGCCGAGATCGCACCACTGCACTCCAGCCTGGGTGACAGAGTGGGACGCTGTCTCAGAAAAAAAAAAGAAAGAAAGAAAGAAAGAAAGATAGCCCTCCTTGTCCACGTGTTGAACACTTAGGAAACGGTAGACATCGTGTCCAGTCTTTTACACACTTACCTTTTAGAAGCCTCATAATCCTCTCTTTTAAATGACAAGTATGTTGCCATGGTTTTTACCCACTTGCCTTATGGAAGCCTCGTAACAATCACATCTTCTATAGATGAGCAAACAGAGGCTCAGACAAGTTAAAAACACATTCACCATCACATCATAAAGAGCGATGGAACTGGGATTCAAATCCAGTTTTCTCTGACGCCAAAAATGGTGCAAGTTACAGAGCACCAAGTTATACCCAGAACATGGAGGGATCAGAACATGTGGATTGTCTTTTCTATCCCCTCATGTGTGAATTTCAATGGCTTGCACTGCCTCAGAACAATCCTAAACTCCCTCCCAGGTTGCCTTGCAGTGGTTCCCTTTTTCTTGGGGATGATGAGGAATCTGCATATTTAGACCACAAGCATCACCTTTTTAACAGGTGTGTTGATCAAGAAATGAAATTTGCTAGGCCGTATGTTACTAAGTGTGAATTGTCCAGCTTCTGTGCAATAAATAAAGGGGCTATTCCATGTAAAAAATCACAGCATCCACTGAATTTGCACAGGAAGATTTGGAACTATGCTGCAGGAGCATCTTACTGACAGCTGCGCAGGAAGACCAGCCAAAACACACCAAGCAGGAGCAGCTCCCAAGGCCAGGTGTGGTGGTTCTGCCTGTGGTTCCAAAAAAGTGGGAGGCCAAGGTGGGTGAATCACTTGAGACCAGGCGTTTGAGACCAGCCTGGGCAACACAGTGAGACCCTGTCTCTACAAAAAATCATTTCTTATTACTAGAATCAAGAAGAGTATCTCTAACCCTCAGCCATTACTTTAGGAGAGAGAGCTCTGCTCTAGAACTCAAGATATGAAATAGGGAGTCCCACTGTGGCTACTTAAGTTTAAATACAAGAGCTGTCAGACATTTCCTCTACTGTAATGAAATCTGTAGCATCCATTTTGTATTTTGAAAACTTAGTTTTGACCAGCCTAGGAAAAGAAGAAGACTCAGAAGTGGGCATTTGGGCAGGGCAATGAAAAGTAACCGGCTGGATGCAACAGGAAAGAAGAAGGGGTGGAGAGTCGAGTCAGAGCAAGTTCTCCTGTTTGGGGCAGGGGATAGGAAAGCGAACTAGGGGCAGGAGGGAGGAGCTTTAGGCTGTGGATGCCTCTTGGGGGAACCTTGGGTGAGCAAGGCCAGAGGAGCTCCTAAGGCCAAGCGGTATCTGTCGCCTCCCTACCTTTTGGCATCTTCGGGTCGCCAATGTGCTGCTAGTCATGGCTCCTGGATCAGACTGGGCAGGCTCCAAATCAGTGGAGTCTGGTGCTACTCCCACCTCTACGTGGTGGATTTCAGATCTGCAGCATGGCTCTGAACACAGCACACTCAGCAGGCCCTGCTTGGAGCTGGCATTGGGGGTCAACGTGCTCTGGGCGCCTCTGCTCCTCTGTGCTGGGGCCTGCGCCTTTGCTGGCCGCCCACTCATAGATGTCAGAGCCGCAGGATGGTTCCACAGAAGCCCGAGGGGCCCTGCCTGGGGCTGGCTTTGGTGCACATGCGACAGGTCAGCGTGGTCCCCATGGTGCACCTCTGCTCTTCTCAGGCAGCTGGGGCCTTCGCTTGCCCCCACGCCTGCAGAGCTGAGCACCTGCCCCCTCTCCCCAGGAAGGGCCCCCAAATGACTCCAACTGAAGGCATCCACTGAAGGCTCCAACTGAAGGCCGGTTGCCCTGACAACCAGATCGCGTCCTGCTTAGGAGGAACCAATCAGGCCTTGAGTTCCCTCCATGCTCTGCCCTTCCATTTGTGATGTGGAAGCCCAGGCACTGCCTCACAAGGTCCCGCCCCCACAGCAGCCCCGCCCCACCTTTTATTCACTGATGGCTGAGCGCAACTTTCAGGTTTCCTCACTGTGAATTATGAATATGAACTATATTAAAATGACTATAATCCAATGTGCTTCATGCATTATCTGGCATCCAAAGGATCCTCTTTCGCCCATGTTGGGGTTTTTGAAACTGGAAAGAAGACTGATTTCTGCAGATGCTTCAGAA
Source organism: Colobus guereza (assembly GCA_030247045.1). Classification (NCBI taxonomy): domain Eukaryota; kingdom Metazoa; phylum Chordata; class Mammalia; order Primates; family Cercopithecidae; genus Colobus; species Colobus guereza. Next base: position 9,796 of record DAKLCV010001973.1, read on the forward strand.
AAAATCTTTGCCATGAGTTAAGTCTACTGTGTGATGTTAACATTATATATATATATATATATATATGATATATATATCACATGCATTCAATAATTATATATTCAATGTATGTGTTTTTGAAAATAACACACATATTCGAAGTAGCATGTGTAATAGGGAAATTTCCTAAGATTCGTACACCGAGTACATCATATTTTTCTAATGATTTCATGGATAGAGCAGCTTTCTTGATGTAGCCCTTTTCACATGTTACTGATATTTACCTTCTTTCATCAAATATATCTTTAGAGTCAACTCAAGGCAAGATGTGGTAGAGAAATGTAAGAATCAATTAGAGGAGCCGTTTAACTAGTAGGTGAGACTGATAGGTATACAAGCAACTTCAATAAAATGATACGTATTGAACGTACCTGGCTAGTGCTAAGAAGTGCTAAGAGGGGCTCCAAAAGCCCCGTATTTATGATGATGCAATCTTTATATTTGAAATACTAGTGATGCAATAAAATGTTCTACTTTATCTCTCACCTTTAATTTCATGGTATTATCATCCACCCTCTATATTCTAACTAAGCATTTCCTTCATAATCCCCAAGAAATAGCAAAACCACTGAAAATAAACATTTCAATCTTAGGTTTACTGTTGAAAGAAGTGTGTTGTTTGTGTCTCAGTTTATTATTATAGAGCCAAATTCCCAGTGAGGAAGCAGCATGAGCTGGAATTCATGCCCTTCATTTGGAAAGACTGCAAATCATTGACATTCTTTTTTCTTTTGCTAAATATTTTAGAAAATTATAATTCTCTTTATGCTGTAAAGGGATCTTAAAATGACGGGGATATATTTGTATTCTCCATGACAGTGTACACATTGCTTCTCTTAGTTTAGTACAAAAATAGTACTTAAGGAAATTCTGTGGAATAATAGAAATTCTAAGTAACAACTAGAGTTGAGATTTTTCATAAAACAAAATGTATGAACTTTTATTGTTGTTTGTTCGATTTGAGACAATCTAGCTCTGTTGCCCAGGCTGGAGTGTAGTGTTGTGATCTCGGCTCACTGCTTCCTCCACATTCAGTTTCAAGACAATCTCCTCCATCAAACTCCCAAGTAGCTGGGAGTACAGGCAGATGCCGCCACACCCGGCTTAGTTTTGTGTTTTTAGTAGAGACAGGGTTTCGCAATGTTCGCCAGGCTCCTCTCCAGCTCCTGACCTCCAGTGATCTGCCTGCCTCTGCTTCCCAAAGTATTAACATTTTTAAACATTTGAAGTTGACCTTGCCATTCAGTAATGTAGAAATTCATCAGGGTCCTGAATAATTATAATCTATCTTTATCTGCCCACATTGTTTACCAGGTGCATCTTCTCCAGCAAGTTCTTCAGCATCCTTTCCAGAAGCATTCAACAGCCAAGGAAGCAGGCTACACCTCATCTACTCCTTCCTGGGCTAAAGATTTCAAACTTAGTTGCTTAATTCGGGAAAAATAAATTAAAAATAAATTAAAGAATTCTTCTATCATTATACACAACATAGAATAATCTGTTTAAGAAATTGTTTTTGATCATCCACATTGTCATGCCAATCCCACATTTGGTAATAATGATTATATGCAAATATTTTTAGCCATCTAAACTGGAACACATTCTTTGAAACAACTTCATGATGATTTTTGTTCTAATCCGTAAGTTTAATGGAATAATAAGGTGTTTTTGATAAACCACATGAGTTATTCTCAATGATTACAAGATCTTATGACATTGTAATCAAAATGGATCATTAGAGTCTGTCGTGGTGGCTCACGCTTGTAATCCCAGCACTTTGGGAGGACGAGGCAGGCGGACCACCTGAGGTCAGGAGTTCAAGACCAGGCTGGCCAACATGGTGAAATCCCGTCTCTACTAAAAAATAAATAAAAATAAATAAATAAATAAAATTAGCAGGGTGTGGTGGTGGGCGCCTGTAATCTCAGCTACTCAGGAGGCTGAGGCAGGAGAATTGCTTGAACCCGGGAGACAGAGGTTGCAGTGAGCCATGATAGTGCCATTGCACTCCAGCCTGGGCAACAGGATTGAAACTCTGTCTTAAAAAAATGGATTATTAAATATTGATCTAATATTTACTGTAAACTCAGCACTTTGGGGTACATCTGTGCATATTTAGTTTTATTACGCTCCTAGAGTTTTTTTTTTCTATTATAGAATTTTCAAACATTTACTAAGGTAGAAAATTGTAATAGTTTAATGAACCAATTTACCATTTAATCAGGTTACTAAGAATTAATACATTGCCAGTTTTGCTTCATCTACACCTCCACACACTTTCCCCATATTCCTCATTATTGCCTTAATTGAGGCATTCGTCCACTGAGTACATCGTATTTTTCTAATGATTTCATTGATAGAGCAGCTTTCCTGATGCAGCCCTTTTCACATGTTACTGGTATTTAACTTCTTTCATCAAATATATCTTTACAGTCGACTCAAGGCAAGATGTGGTAGAGAAATGTAAGAATCAATTAGAGGAGCCATTTAACTAGTAGGTGAGACACATATCCTCACTTTTTGGAAATTCAGGCATTTTATCATTTCCTCTGCAAATATTTCCATATGCATCTCTAAATGTTAATGACTTAAAACACAAACAGTCCTTGACATCATATGACCTAGAGCAAATTAGCAGTAACTCTTAATGTATCAAATTAAGTATTCAGTCAGTTTTCAAGGTTTTCCTATTGTCTTGTAAATTATTATCATCATCGTTATCTTATAGTTATTTTATCCATTTATTTTTGAGACAGAGTCTCACTCTGTTGTCCAGGCTGGAGTGCAGTGGCACGATTTTGGCTTACTGCAATTTCTGCCTTCTGGGTTCAAGCAGTTCTCTGCCTCAGCCTCCCAAGTAGCTGGGATCACAGGCCTCCGCCACCATGCCTGTCTAATTTTTGTATTTTTAGTAGAGAGTGGGTTTTACCATCTTGGCCAGGCTGGTCTTGAACTCCTGACCTCGTGATCTACCCGCCTCAACCTCCCAAAGTGCTGGGATTACAGGCATGAGCCACCATGCCCAGCCTCTTATAGTTATTTTAATTGGGATATGAATAAGGAGTATACATTCAAATTAGATGATAATATGTCTTTAATTTCCTTTGATATCCTTGAGTATATCACCTACATGTGTGCCTACATCTTTATTCACGTGCACTCTATTGGTTCCTTTAGTTTTGATTGCAGAAACCAGATTATTTATCCTGTGGTGTTTCAACATTCTGCATTTTTCTGATTGCATTCTGTGGTATTATTTACTGAACCTGGGTAGTTTGGATGTCCCCTCTAAATCTCATTGATATGGTTTGGCTCTATGTCCCCACTCAGATCTCATCTTGAATTATGACCCCCATGTGTGGACGCAGGGACTTGGTGGGAGGTGATTTTATCATGGGGGCAGTTCCCCCATGCTGTTCTTGTGACAGTGAGGGAGTTCTCATGACATACGGTAGTTTAATAAGTGTCTGGCATTTCCTCTTTGCTCTGTCTCTCCTGCTGCCATGTAAGATGTGCCTTGCTTCTCTTTCACCCTCTGTGATGGTTGTAAGTTTCCTGAGGCCTTTGCAGTCATGCATAACTGTGAGTCAATTAAAACTTCCTTTATAAATTACCCAGTCTCAGGTAGTTTCTTTACAGCAGTGTGAAAACGTACTAATATACTCATGTAGAGATATAATCCCCAATGTTGGAGGTGGGGCCTTGTGGGAGGTGTTTGGGTCATGGGGACAGATTCCTCATAACCTGGTGCTGTCCCACTGACAGTGAGTGAGTTCTCAGGAGATCTGTTGTTTAAAAGTGTGTGGTACCTCCCCTACTTGCTCTCTGGTCCCAGTTTCTCCATGTGAGAAGCCTGCTCCCACTCTGCCTTCTGCCAAGAATGGAAGCCTCCTGAGGCCTCCCCAAAAGCTGAGCAGATGCCAGCACCATGCTTCCTGTAAAGCCTGCAGACCTGTGAGTCCAGTAAACCTTTTTTCTGTATAAATGACCCAGCCTCAGGTATTTCTTTACAGCAACAGAAAAACACCCTAACACAGCACGTGTCTGTGCCCCCTGTGTTTCTGTAAATACAGAGCTTCAGTCAGATTCAGAATTGATTTATTTGTCAAAAATAATTGAAATACCGAGCAAACATCTGCCTCAGTGAATGGCCACTATTTCTTCTACAACTACATTTATGTGCCATTTGAATTTCACTTTGTGTTATCCCTTTTCTTTTTTCTTTCCTTTTTTTTTTCAGTTTCATATTTGTTGACCACTTCCCTCTTTTGATTATTCATTTTTGTAAAATGTCACGTGGATTTCTCACTGGGAGACAAGGAGGCAAGACAATGACATGCTTTGCTCTCTGTATAAACTCAGTAACAAATACGCAGTGATTGGCAACCTCATACTTTGAAAGAAATGATGGGTCACTGATCATGATTGCATCCATTATTTATGTTGTGATTTGTGGACTGAAGAGCTCACACAAAGTTTGTACTTTATGTAATTACTCACAGTTGAAATACCATGGCAACTGAATTTGGAACTATGTTGGGGAACTCACGTTATTTAATTAAATCATGGTTATTGGAACTAGGTGGAGCAGTGATAACCTGTACCTCTTTTTTTTTTCCTGATGCTTTCTTTTATACCTGCAATAAATATTTACAATTTTCCTTATAGACTTTGAAATTGTCTATCAATTCTAAAAATATTTTAGTTCTTGTTTCTCTTCTGAATCACCCTTTGTACTACATTTTATAAATGAGCTTCACTGACATATAGTATACAGGACAGATTTTTTATTTCTATAATTAATAGCTTTTAATAGATTGCTTGACTTTGCTTTTAAATTTTAAGTCGATACATCGTCTAAGGATTTAAAAATCTGTCTTTTCCATTTAGATATTTGTTATCTTATTGGTTTTGCTGTTGTGTGCATTGGCTAGAGACTCCAGAATAATGTTGAATAATATTAATTATAATACTGACTTTAACGGTGTATTAGTCATGTCTCTTATTTTCTGGATTTGATGCTTTGACATCTGGGCCTTGTTGACCCTGGAGGGACTGCCCCTCTCAGGATAAGCGAATTGCTGGATGTAATAAACGACTTGCCTGCCTGTATGCCTTTCCTATACATCCAACCAACCCAGAGTTTATACTCCTTCTTTCTCGTCTCTTCATCACTCTTTATTCTTCTTTATCTCTGTTCATCTCTTTTACAGTCTTTAATGTTCATTATCATTCTCACATTTCTGGCCACTATTCTGCTTCCCTAATTTCCTCAGGGCCAGATAGCAGCCTCTTCTTTCCAGAAGCCAATGAAATTATTCAAACTAGCCAATACTAAGCCTGTTTGCCTTGACTTGCTTGTTCCTTCCCATGGAACTGCAATAAAGACTCTTTCCCATGATTTCCCCCAGTTCCCACTGCCTCTCGACTGACCTTGATGTTTCCCTGTCCTGTCCCTTGTGGTGTGCTGTGCCTCCAGCTTCTATGGAACTGTGAGTAGTAAAATAAACTACCTCCCTCATGACAGTCATTTCTGTGTTTGTGGGTCTTACCATGACTGATTCAAACAAATCCTGGGTACTGTGAATGTAAATGACGTTTCTGTTTGTGCTTTATTAACAAATATGTCCTTTGCTGTGGGTTTCAGACACCTTTTATCAGTATAAAAACATCTTCCTCAGATGCTAGCTTCTTATGAAGTTTTAATTTTCTTAACAAGGTGTGGTGTTGAATTTCAACAAAAGCCTTTTTGCCATTTATTGAAATAATTATTTGTTTTTCTCCTATGAGTTTTTCCAATAAAAATAATACTGATTGAACAATAGGTTAAAATTAAAGTTTCATCAAAGACCGCCAGGATGTAATAGCTCTGAAAGTCCAAATCACCATATGTAAGTTTTCATAGCAAATATCTGAGAACCTGCTCCACAACTGTTAATTCCCCTTGTTTGCTTTAACAATATGAAAGGATGTGGAGTGGAGAAGACCACAGGGAGCTGTTGCCTCACACTCTCCCCTATCTTGCCTTTGATAGTCACATGTATGGAGAGGAAAATAATGCAAACTCTTAACCCTGGGTTTAGAGGAGGAATCCTCAGGGGGCCACCAGGACAACTGAACAAAAACTCCTGGAACTAATAAGCAGTTACAGCAAGGATGCAGCATACAGGGTTAATATAGAGAAGTCAATTGCAATTGCTCTTTTAATACCAGCGATGAGCAATTGGAAGTTGAAGTTAAAAATACACCATCTGTGTTCACATTCTTCCCTGCAAATGGAATACTTAGGTATAAATCTAACAAAATATACAAAAGATCTAGTAGGAAACCTACAAAATTTTGATTAAAGAAATCAAAGAAGTACAAAATAAATAGAGAGATATGCCATGTTCACAGATAGGAAGGCCTAGCATTTGTAAAATATCAGTTCTTCCCAACTTGCTCTATAGATTCCATGCAATTTCCATTGAAATCTCAACAATTTATTTTGTGGATATTGACAAATTGAATCCAAGGTAAAGAAAGAAAGAAAAAAAGAAACAAGAATAGCCAACACAATATTAGAAAAGAAGAAAATCAGGGGACTACTGCTAGCCAATTTCAACATTTACAAGAAATCTACAGCAATCAAGACAGTATGGTATTGGCAAAGAACAGACAAATAAATCAGTGGAACTCCAAAATAGGCTTATACAAAGGGGCAAAAGTAATAAAGAAAAGATAGTCTTTTCAACAGATAGTGCTGGCACAAGTGGATATCCATATGGAAAAACAAAAACAAAGAACCTAGACTTAGATCTTGCATCATTCAAAAAATTTAACTTAAAATGGATCAGAGAGCTAAGTAAGCTATAAAACTTCTAGAAGATAACATAGAAGAAAATCTAGATGACCTTGGGTATGGCAGTGATTTTTTAGATACAACACCACCAATGACATCATCCATGAAATAAACAGTTGATAAGCTGGACTTCATTCAAATTAAAAACCCTTGTGAAGTGCAAAATCAAGAGAATGAAAGGACAAGTCACAGATGGGCAGAAGCATTTGCAAAAGACATATCTGATAAAATACTGTTATCCAAAATATACAAACCATTAAAACTCAACGGTAAGAAAATGAATAGTCCAATTAACAAACTGACAAAAGGTCTGAAAGACACCTCACCAAAAAAGATACTGATGACTAATAACATATGAAAAAAGTGCTCAACATCATATGTCATTAGGGAATTGCAAATGAAAAATGATACCACTACATATTTATTACAATGGCTAAAATCCAAAACACTGGCAATACCAAATGCTGACAAGGATGTGGAACAATAAGAACAATCATTTCTTGTTGGAGGGAGAAAAAAATGGAGTGGCATCTTAATAAGACAGTTTGGCAGTTGCAAAACTAAACACACTTTTTCCATATGATCCTGCAATTGCACTCCTGTTTGCTGAAGTGAGCTGAAAACTGATATTTACACAAATGGCTGCACACACATTTCTAGCTGCTTTATCCATAACTGCCATTTGATGGCAACCAAGATGTTCTTCAATAGGTGAACGAATAAATGAACTGTGGTTCACTCAGACAGCAGAATATTATTCAGTGATAAGAAGAAATGGGCTGGGCACGGTGGCTCACGCTTGTAATCTCAGCAATTTGGGAGACTGGAACAGGTGGATTGCTTGCGCCTAGGGTCCAAGACCTGCCTGGGCAACATGATGAAACCCCATCTCTACTAAAAACACATAAATTAGCTGGGCATGGTGGTGCACTTGTAATCCCAGCTACTGGAGAAGATGAAGCCAGAGAATCACTTGAATCCAAGAGGTGAAGGTTGTCGTGAGGTGAGATTGTGCCACTGTATTTCAGTCCTTGGCAACAGATAGAGACTCTGTCTCAAAAAAAGACAAAAAGGAAAGAAACAAGCAAAAAAGAAATGGGCTATCAAGCTGTGAAAAGATAAAGATGTATGTACTATGCTTTGAATATGGATTGGCCCTTCCAAAATTCATGTTTAGTCTTGATTCTCAATGTGGCTGTGCTGGGAGGTGGTTTAAGAGGTGATTAGATCATTAAAATGGATTAATCTCTTTCAGGGTTAGTTCTCATGGGAATGGATTAGTTACCACGAGAATGGGCTGTCATAATCAAGGTTGCCTCTCCTGGTTGGTACCTTTTTTGCATGTACCCACTTCTCATTCTGCTCATCTGCCATGTTATGATGCAGTCAGTGGGTCTTCCCCAGGCACTAGCACCATCTCTTTGGACTTCCAACAGCCTCAGAACCATGATCCAAAATAATTCTCTTTCTTTATGAATACACAATCTCAGGTATTCTGTTATAGTAATAGAAAATAGACTAAAATATGGAGGAACCATAAATGCATATTGCCAAGGAAAATAAATAAATTTGAAATGGCTACATACGTATGATTCCAACTATATGATATTTTGCAAAAGGTATAATTATGGAGACAATGAAAAAGATCAGTGATTGTCAGGGTTTACAGGGGAGGGAGAGATTAATAGACAGAACACAGGATTTTTAGGACACTGAAACTAGTCTATTTGATCCTATAATGGTGGATACATGCCATTGTACATTTCTGAAAACCCATAAATTGTGCAACATCAAGAGTAAACCCTAAGTAAACTATGGACTTTGGATGCTAACAATGTGTCAATGTAGGTTCATCAATTGTTACAGTGCTATTTTTGTAGAATTGTGGTAGTGGAGGAGACTGAATGTGTAAGGCAGGCGGCAAATGGGAAGTCCCTGTACTTTTTGCTCAGTTTTCCTTTGAATCTAATACTGGTCTGAAAAATAAAGTCTATATCAAAAAACAAAAACCAAAAATGGATGGCTTTAACATAGATTAGACTATGCTGAAGAAAGAACAGGTGAATGGGAATTAAGATCTGATGAATATATCCAGAATAGATAAAGAAATAGAAAATACACGAAATTTAGAGATAAGGAAGCTAGTGTTAGAAGATTTAACACATTTCATTAGAGTTTCAGAAGAAGCGAAAAAGGAGAAGCAATGTTTGAAAACAATATAAATTACATTTTCTGGAATAGTGAAAGGCAGATATTTGTAGATTCAGAAAACTCAATGAATTATCAGGCAACTTAAGCAAAAAAATTCAGAGTTAGACCCACTATATGAACCAAAGACAAAGAAAAGGTCTTAAAACATGCAGAGGAGAAACAAAGTGATGACCTAATAGAAATAGTAATTTAATAGCTGACTTCTCAACAGCAGCAGTGAAAGGGAGAAGACAGTGGGGACAATCCTCTAAAAACTAAGAGTTTTTACTGTCAATTTAAATTTTACGTCCACTGAAATCATCTTTGAAGAATGAGGGTGAAATAAAGATATTCTAGGAAAAAGATACTCAGCTATACCTCAAATACTAGACAATAATGTGTGTGTGTGTGTGTGTGTGTGTGTGTGTGTTTGAAATCAAAGTGATCCAAAGTCCATGTGTTTCCCAGGTTAAAGTTGTTTAACTTGAGACTTTACTGAGTATGAACATTATCGTTACAGGTAGCTATTAAAAGAATACATACAGTATATAAGTTTTCAACAAGAAGCTTCAAAAAGAGAACAAGAGAAAATTCTAATCACATGAAGTAGACAAGAAAGGAAGAAAAAAAAACCAGAAAAATCCAGGGTAATAGTAAGTACAAAATAAGATGTTAAAACAAAATATATAGTCACATTCAGAGTAAAAATAACAGGCTGGGCATTTTGGCTCATGTCTGTAATTCCAGCACTTTGGGAGGTTAAGACAAAAGAATTGCTTGAGGCCAGCAGTTAGAGACTAGCCTAGGTGACACAGTGAGACCCCCATATCTACTTAAAAAAAAAATTAGCCGGGCATGGTGGTATGAGCCTGTAGTCCTAGCTACTTGGAAGGCTGAGGCAAGAGGATGGCTTGAGCCCAGAAGGTTGAGGCTGCAGTGAGCCATGATCGCACCACTGCCCTCCAGCCTGGGTGACAGAATGAGACCCTGTCTCTAAAAATTAAAAAAAAAAAAAAATAAAATAAAATTTAAAAAATTTAAAAAGAATAAACTTGCAGTTAAAAGATAATAATTACTAACTAGATATAAAGACAACAGAATCTGCTTATATGTCATTTACAAGTGGCAAATGTAGAACATAAAAGCATAGAGAGTTTGAAAGTGAATGAACAGATTTGTCAGGCAAATACCTGAAAAAAGACGGTACAGTTGCATGAGTACAAGATAAAAAGCAGAAAACACTGCATGGTGATAGATGGTTCAATTCACCAGGAAGTCACATACATAATTTTTGTTTACACTTAATAATAAACAGTGTTGGAATATATAAAGCACAATTTGCCAGAACAATGAAAAGATATTGACAAATCTGCCCTCAGAAGATTTTAAAACGTCCTTCTTAGTAATTGATGGATGCAACAGACCAGATAACAGGCTGCAGGCAGAAGATTTGTGCAACATGCTTAACAAGCTTGCTCTAAGGAACATGTATAGGACGTTGTACCCAAGCACACATAAACCATCTGTAAAAATGGATCACACATCAAGCCATAAGTCTCAAGCACACTTCAAAGGCTCAATTCTCATGGACTCAGGTCATTTCAGTATCGTACCAGCCAAGATTCCTGTGATCAAATAAAATATGAGGCTTAAATGTTCATTCTCCTCCTTGAGGATCTACTGTAAAATCTTAGTTCATAGTCTACCATGTGGCAGGTTAAATCATGTTTTCTGTAAACTACCAAATGTTGTGATATGTGTTGCAGTTGGCCTATTACATGGGTCTTTGCCCATTAGCAGCATTATACAAGAAATTACGGAGTTTTTATAAGCTGTTTTACAGGATTACTGTCCTATATTATTGATTATATATTATTATTCATAACATATATTATCCACATACTCCTTCTCTAGTTCCCAGTTTCACTCCAGTTTTTCCACTCCCTGCACCACATACAAATATCTCACTAAACTTTTCATAAAGAAACACATTTTGCTGCATTTTCAGGATCTAAATAATCCTACTCAGGTATGGGTAATACTTATAAAGACTTTTCAGCCAGACACCAAAGATTGAGTTACACTTGAGTGAAAATCACAGAATAGGATCCTCACGAAAACTCTTTTCATGGACTTTGCTGGCTCTATCTGTCAGCAGTTTCTTAACGTAAGTGACTCCATTTTGATTCTGACAATTTTCACACCTCTCTTTGCTGACATCTTTCCTGTATTGTCCCAGAGATCTGCATAATGACCATGATTTAGTTAGGTATCAGAAAAGCGGTGTTTTTACCGCATCTGATATCAAAAGGAACATAATAAAATGAGAACTGGAGAGAGTTACTGTTGATGAGATTAAATTGAATGTAAAGCAAATTTACCTTCTATCCTATTTCAAGCATATGCCCCAGAAAAAATTAAGAGCACCCTGCCAGTTTTAATTACTAAATATTTTGGTTTTAAAACTATTTTTTTTTTTCATTTTAAAGGTTCATTTAGACTGCAGGGGCATCCAATCTTGTGGCTTCCCTGGGGCACACTGGAAGAATTGTCTTAAGCTATATATGAAATGCACTAACACTAGTGATGATAGGTGATGAACAACACACAAAAAAATCGAGAAAAATCTCATAATGTTTTTGAGACAGTGTCTCGCTCCGTCTCCCAGCAGAGTGCAGCAGCATGATCTCAGCTCACTGCAGTGTCTGCCTCCTGGATTCGAGGGACTCTACCATCTCAGCCTCTGGAGTTGCTGGGATTACATGTGTGCGCCACTACACCTGGTTAATTTTTGTATTTTCAGTATAGACAAGGTTTTGCCATGTTGGCCAAGCTGACCTCAAACTCCTGACTTCAATTTATCCATCTGAGTCCGCCTCCCAAAAATGCTAGGATTACAGGTGTGAGCCACCGCGCCCTGCCAAGAGCTCATAATACTTTAATTTGTGTTGGGTAGCATTCGAAGGGGTCCTGGGCCACCTGCAGCCCGTGAGTTGAGACAGCATGATTTAGAGCTTACTTTTCTCCAAATAGTAAAACATAGCATTATCTTCCTTCATTTAAAAAAATGCATTATTTTCCACTCACTTTAAGAAGATTTTGAGGAGTTTTACAGTTAAAAAACCCCACAAAAATACAAAAACAAAAATAGAGCCATATAAATGAAATTAAGAAAATGTAAAAGGCCTATCAGAAGCCAATTTGAAAGAGAAGAGATATAGGTACCAAGAACCTAAGATAAACTGGGCATTAAACTTATCTCTGAGGGAAAACATTTCAGGTTGAAGCATATACATATGATTGCCTTTTCCTGCCCCTACATTTTTATTTACAGGATACTTACAGCATTGTAATAATAAAAGAATTCAAAAACTATCTAAATAACTGTATTTTTCAATTACTGTTATTCAAGCATTATACAAGCAAAACCAAAATAGCCTGTGTCCAGGACTCCAATCAATCAAGCAACCGAATTTCAGGGAAAGGAAACAGGCTCTGCTTGTCGCGTTTTCTCGTTTTCCTCTCTCGATTTTCCTGCAAATTCTGAAGGTTATAGAGGTAGAGATGAAAAATCTATCTGAGGTCACCAAGACTTAAGAAGGCATGGAATGCTGAAAGCTATTTTTAATTATAGTGTTGATTTCAAGATAGATTGACCCAATAATCTTTCTAGAAATACTATCTTCAGGAAAAACGTTTAACTTTTATTCATTTGATGCTTCTTAACATAATAAAATAAATGAACCTAAAACAGCACTTTAGGTAACCTGGAAGGGAAGATACATTCCATTTAGGTGAAAATACATAGGAGCGATATGTACATTTGGGCAGATATTCTGAACTCTATTGGGTTAATGTTTATGGCTGCACTTGAGCACAACAGTGAGAAGTTTCCCATCACATTTTATCTGAAATGAACAAAATGTCAGGGTAATCTACTAGCAAAACCTGCGCTCCGGGTCAGCGATGCTTCTCCCTCTGGCACACTCACCATGCCCCTCCCTAGGACACGTTGCCTCTCTTCTTTTGCAAAGCTTTCATGAGGTCTGACATGAAATCTTGCTCCCCGCCTCCTGCCCCGCCGGGGGTCCCTGGGTTCTCGTGCCTCTTGGGGGGCATAGGAGGCCTCTTGGCCACCGCGGGAGGCGGCCTGGCGGAGTCGGGGGCGGGCGCGGGCGGCGGCGGCGGCGGCGGGGCAGCTCCGAGCCCGCGGTCCCTGCACACGACGGCGGGGCGGGGCACGAAGTCCGGGGGCGGCTCCATGAACTCCGGGGGCGGCGGTGGGAGCTCAGGGTCTTCCAGGGGCGGCGGCGGTGGCGGCGGCGGCAGGAAGTCGTCGGGTGGGGCGGGGAAGCCCCGCCGCCTGTGCTCTTGGCCTTGGGGGCGTGGCGGGGCTGCCGCTGGTGTCCGAGGACCTCCGCACCGGAGGGGGCGGGGGCAGGCTGGACTTGGGGACGTGCGGAGCCCGGGGCGCTGCCGGGTCGTGGTGGTTCCCGAGGGCTAGCTTCTTATCCTGCAACCCGAATGACAGCAGCATTCTTTTTTTTTTTTGATTTTTTAAATTTTAAATTTATTGTTATTAATTAATGGAGACGGGGTCTCACTCTGTCGCCCAGGCTGAGTGCAGTGGCGCGATCTTGACTTACTGCAGCCTCGACCTCCTGAGCTCAAGCGCTCCTCCCGCCTCAACCTCCTGAGTCGCATTCTTTATTCTCAAAACAGCCCCAGTGGACAAAACAGCCCTAGTGGACAGGACCATGCCATAGATATGTGAGTCTCTGTCTGCCCCGGGGAGCCTCTGTCCCTCAGTCACTGAGACTCCTGGTTGTTCATGAGCTCATCTTTGTTCTGGAATATGGCAATTATTCTAAATGGTCTTTAAAATTAAAAATAATCATTTTTCTAATTTTTTAATATTTTGGCTGGGCATGGTGGCTCATGCCTATAGTCTCAGCACTTTGGGAGGCCCAGGCAGGTGGATCACTTAAGTCCAGCAGTTCAAGACCAACCTGAACAATATGGTGAAACCCTGTCTCTTTTAAAAATACAAAAATTAGCCTGGTATGGTGGCACACGCCCGTAGTCCCTGCTACTGGGGTGGCTAAGGCATAAGAATTGTTTGAACTTGGAAGGTGGAGGCTGCAATGAGCTGAGATCATGCCACTGCACTCCAGCCTGGACAACACAGCGAGAATATCTCTCTCTATATATATATTTTTAGAGCCGGAGTCTTGCTGTGTTGCCCAGGTTAGTCTCAAATTCCTAGCCTCAAGTGATCCTCCTGCCTCAGCCTTCTGAGTAATTGGAATTACGGCCACCCCACCTGGCCCAAATGGCCTTTAACAGTATTTCCTGTTGTCACAGTGGAACGGCATGAAAACGAATGTAACTAACTTCATTTTTGTTTAAAGTGGCCTTTACCCATTCCTGCACATAGGCAAGGATAATTTTAGAGCATTGAAATAAACATGCAAACCCAGCAATCACATAGTTTTAAAAACTAACTCTGGGATTAAAGAAGTAAACAACTAACTATGTTTTGTTAAAGATTTATATGACCATTGTGACCTGACCAAGGACAGAGAAGTTCCCAACCTCTTTGGACCCTTGTTGGCACCCAGATTTCTGCAGTCTCTGGTCATCCCTTGATCTCAACTCTTTCCCCAACTCACTCCTCCTATATCCCACACCCATTAAAATCCTCCAGTTAGCCTGAAAAATTTAAGATTGCACTTCAGAACACTAGTCCACCATTTTCATGGTGTTACTGGCTTTCCAAATAAACCAGCTTTTCTTCCCATCATCCCTAATCTCTTGAGTCTGGCTTTTAAGTGGTGAGCAGCCAAACCTGGGTTCAGTTACCCTGTGGCACTCATCTACCAAGTCTACTCTAAATGGAAGATCTGGCCATGTTCAATGAGGTGTGTTGTATTTAGATCATACGAGTATCACCTCCTTGGAACCTGCCTTATCCAGGAGCTGCTGTATGTCTCTAAAGGGGCTTTCATGGTGTATCTCCTGTGGGGTTGCCTCTGTCTATAAACCACCCTGGGCTCATTCATTCCTTCAAAATGGAAGCCAAATGACTTCACTCCTTGGTTCCCAAGCCAAGCCACCAGAGTCTCGGTATATAGGAAGGGATGCATTTTTCTTGGTCTGAGTTCAGCTGGTTGTGACGCTCGTGTCAGGAGTAAGCATCTATAAAATTATCTTGTTCCTATCCCACACAACACACAGTAGAAACACACAGCAACTCCTGGGGGTTGAGGACTTCCCAAAACCTTCACACAGTCTCCTGGCTTAAATGTACTACTCTGATTAGGGAGAAGTGAATGGAAATAGTTCTCTCTTGGCTACAGCTTTGTGAAAACGTAGGCACAAAGGATATGTTTCCTGGCAAAGACCTTTTTGCCTGATCTTGGGGACAATGTCTCCTTGTGTTGGTGAGCTGAGAACACAGGTGCCTTTTGCCAGGACTGTGGGCTTCTAGGGAGGAGCTGATTACAAGCTTGGCTCCAGCTGGCCTCAGAGCTTTAGGGAAGGCAGTGTGGTGGGCCAGAAATTAGGACAAGACATCTGGTGTCTATAAGTTCACTTTTTCTTTGCTTTATTTTATTTTATTTTTATTTTTATTTATTTATTTATTTTTTGAGACACAGTCTCGTTCTGTCACCAAGGCTGGAGTGCAGTGGCAGGATCTCCCCTCACTGCAACCTCCACCTCTCGAGTTCAAGCAATCCTCATGCCTCAGCCTCCCGATTAGCTGGAATTACAAGCGTGTGCCAACACCCCCAGCTAATTTTTGTATTTTTTGTACAGACAGGGTTTCACCATATTGGCCACTCTGGTCTCCAACTCCTGGACTCAGGTGATCCACCCACCTCGGCCTCCCAAAGTGTTGGAATTATAGGCATGAGCCACCATGTCTGGACAGTTTACCATTTCTCAACTGCATGAAAGTTGGCTGGTTCACTGGATATAAAATTAGCCCTATAGTCCTTGTTATGACCTGTGTCTCAGGTTGTGATAAGATCAAATGAGATAAATATGTGAGTTCTGAAAAGTAATATCACCAGCACGTGCTATTGGTAGAAACCAGCATGCCAAATTTGGCCTAAGTCTAACAGATGCATAGCCCTTCCTCTGCCAATGTTGGAATAGATAATAATAATTTATATCATGAAACATCCCCAGGCAACTGGATTGAATCCATTTTAGTGATAATTATCATTTCAATTTACAGTTTATCAGGATGCCAGTTTATTTCATTCTCTGCTTAGTAGCCTCTTACCATTGAAGATTAAATTTGGAATTTTTTTCTAATAAAGTGCCTTCTGATTTAGTTTCTATTTTATTTAGTTTATTTACTTTGCATGATAAGCTATTTAACTGGTGATGTACTTTTTTCTTTTTAGTTAAATTTCTGAACAGGCAGCTTGGGAATTGGTGTTCACATATAGTTAAGTGATTTCTATTCTGGGATTCTTTTATTTCTTTCAGTATTTTTAAATGCTTTCCTTCAACTGGCATTATAGAAATAACGAAAATAATAATAGCTGAAAGCACATTGCATGAGGAGATTGTCAGGCTTGAGAAGATAATGAGAACATTAAAGAAATACAACTTTTAAAGGCCTGCAGTGGTTGTCAAAATTATAAGAAGTTCAATAAATACCAAGATTTAGTTGTTTTCATGACTGGCTGATGGACAAAATGAAGGGGCGAAAGAAGTGAAAAATTGCTAAAGTGAAGCACCCTGCCTGTCCTAGCTGGGAGACATGCTGTTGTCACAGTTATTTAAGGTTGTTTTGAATCACACAAGAGAAATATTCAGCAGAATTTATGCAGTCAGCTGAGAAGTTTTGAACTAAATTAGTAACTAAATCATAATTATTAGCTATGATTTTAAGATAGATTTAAAGGAATCCTCATTGATCTATTCGGTTGAAAAAGTTTTATGGAGAATGTTATACCAATTTGGCTACTATTTTACAATGTATTTTCTCCTCTGTCACCTGGGGGTGTATGTAGGAAGGACATTAATGGGGAAAAGAGAAAATGTACATTTTTAGTGAAACCCTTTTTTGTCTTTTTTCTTTTTTTTAAGACAGGGCCTTTATCTGTCACCCAGGCTGGAGTGTAGTGGTGCAACCAGAACTCAACTGCAGCCTTGAACTCCTGGGCTCAAGTGATCTTCCTGCCTCAGCATCCCAAGTAGTTGGGACTACAGGTACTCACCGCTGTGCCCAGCTCTATTTACAGTGTAACTCTTTTAACAGTTTTCTAATCTGATTTTGGGGGCCAGTTAACACTTCATATAGGGCTTCAGACTACTAGTTGCCCTATTTTACTCAAAAAAGGCAAGTAAAATCCCAAGTGTTTACAACTTGGATGTGCTACTATCAGAGAGGGCTAAAATCACTTGACTAAACCAAGAAAACCACTTTGGTCAAAGTAAACGTAGCTAATTAACTTCAGAGTGTTAAGGAAATGCTTACGTTTTTCCTAGGCAGTGTGATGATAGCTGGTTTTAACTTTTGATTCTAGCATATGTAACTTTAAGATTACAAATATCAAGCAATGAACTAAATTAAATTGTAGTAACTTCTCAGTTGTTGGAACTACATTTTCTATTTATTTATTTATTTGACTGGATCTTACTGTGTCACCCAGGCTGGATGCAGTGGCGTGATCACAGATCACTGTCGCCTTGATCTCCTGGACTCAAGCCAGTCAAACACCTCAGCCCCCCCACTAGCTGGGATTACAGGTGCATGCCACCACACTTGGCTAATTTTTTTTTTTTTCTAGTAGAGACAAGCTCTCTCTATATTGCCCAGTCTGGTCTCAAACTGAAGCTCAAGCAATCCTCCTGCCTCAGCCTCCCAAAATTCTGGGATTACAGGTGTGAGCTACTGCACCCAGCTTTTTAAAAAAAGCAGTTATGGGAACAATGCGAATGGTTGAAAATATGGGCTTTGGAAACATGGGCTGATGGAATGTGTATCAGCTGCTTGCTGGTTTTACCTTGGATGCTTCAGCATGTCGCTGGGCCTCTTGGAGAACAGCACTGATAGAATGTGCAGCCTGGGGCATCTGTCCATTGGGCTGGGCGGTGCCATTTATAGATCCTGAGAGGGAGGAAGCGAGAAAAGAAGAGTGAGCAAAGCATTTTCAACATTCTTGAAAGTTAATCTGAAAATACAAAGCAATTTACATCTCTAAAGCAAAGAAAGATACTTGCTGGCTACTTCTTACAAAAAAATAATAAAAACAAAGCAAAGAGAGCAATTCACAGGCATGGCATGGTACACAAAACCTTACGAAAAATCTGAGGTTCTGTGACAAAACTTTATATGAGATTCAGCAAAAGATTCAGGAAGGGAGGGTGGTTTTGATAAAGCCCACCGAGGAGGGTCTGGATTAACTGGGATCCTGGAGAGTAATAATATGTTTTACTTTTAAAAACTTTTCAGTAATTAAAGAATAAACCTTGAAAACATTTTTAAAAATTCTTCTTGATTTTTTTTTTTTTTTTTTTTTGAGACAGAGTCTTACTCTGTCACCCAGGCTGGAGTGCAGTGGCCTGATCTCAGCTCACTGCAAGCTCCGCCTCCCGGGTTTATGCCATTCTCCTGCCTCAGCTTCCCGAGTAGCTGGGACTAGAGGCGCCCGCCACCTCGCCCGGCTAGTTTTTGTTTTTGTATTTTTAGTAGAGACGGGGTTTCACCATGTTAGCCAGGATGGTCTCGATCTCCTGACCTCATGATCCACCCGTGTCGGCCTCCCAAAGTGCTGGGATTACAGGCGTGAGCCACCGCGCCCGGCCTCTTCTTGATTTTTTAAAAATGTATCTATCCAGTTTCATTCCACGCTGAATACAGGAACAACCCTTCAACACTGTCCTCAACAAAAAGTACATCGGACACAGAAACGACAGACAGAAATTTGGGCAAAATGTGCGGGTCCCTGAAATAATCTGGAATTAGATGTGTTTTTCCCCCCCAAAAGTCCTGGTATGCTATTTTGTTTTCCTGCCTTTTAATTTGTCCCTTTGACACGAAACTTTGACTCATGTTACCTTCAAATATGCTGTCCAGGACTGGGTGCAAGATGTCAAAACACTAGGACATAATCTCATTCTTCATGCGGACAGTTTTCTGGGCACTAATGGAGCCTTGGACTAATATAGTATCTGTACTCCGATAAGAAACATCTACCTACTAGCTCACCCTAAACAGGAGATCAGCACCTTATCCACAGAATATCATAAAATAAGTGGTCAAAGCTTTCTTAAAAGTCACTTAAAATAGATACAGGGCTCCAGTCTGGGTGACAGAGCAAGACCTTACCTCCAAAAAAAAAAGCAAAGAAGAAAAAGAAAACAGGTCGGGTGTGGTGATTCACCCCTGTAATCCCAGCACTTTGGGAGGCCAAGGCGGGTGGATCACGAGGTGAGGAGATCAAGACCATCCTGGCTAACATGGTGAAACCCTGCCTCTACTAAAAACACAAAAAATTAGCCAGGTGTGGTGGTGGGCACCTGTAGTCCCAGCTACTCGGGAAGCTGAGGCAGGAGAATGGCGTGAACCCGGGAGGCAGAGCTTGCAGTGAGCTGAGACTGAGTCACTGCACTCCAGCCTGGGCGACAGTGAGTGACTCTGTCTCAAAAAAAAAGGAAAAAAAAAGAAAAAGAGAAGAAAAAAAAACATATTCCGAATGCTGTCTACAAAGTTCTGTTTGTATAGATGTATTGGATACATTTTGAACAGGAGCACTGAGCTTTGAATATGTGTTGGAATTTCTCCTCCACTTAGTACCTGTAGATGGCTGAGCTGGTGCAGCTGCATTGACTGTCCCCAAGTTTGTCCACCGAGAGGCAAGTCCAGCCTTTGCCACGGCCCGCTGGTAGTTATCATAGAGAGTCTTCCCATACTGGGGAGAGAACACAAGGAAGAAAAGGAATCCATTTATCCCAAATTCTGCACTCATTTGCAATATAAACAGAGAAGAAATAAATACTCCACGGCTACTCTGTTCACCACTTGTCTGAGTTGTTTTTTTTTTTGGATATTTCCATTAAAATTTAACAAATACATATTCAATCATTTTCCAGATTAGCAGAGTCAGTTAATTTTTTCACCAACATATTGGAGAGAGCTTTAGCCACTCAGTTCTGATTACGTACATCTTTATGTAACTCCATCATAGATTCCAACTTGCGTTTTTTTTGTTTTTTTGTTTTTTTGTTTTTTGAGATGGAGTCTCACTCTGTAGCCCAGGCTGGAGTGCAGTGGGGAGATCTCCTGCTGACTGCAAGCTCCGCCTCCTGGGTTCACGCCATTCTCCTGCCTTAGCCTCCCGAGTAACTGGGACTACAGGAGCCCGCCAACACGCCCGGCTAATTTTTTGTATTTTTAGTAGAGACGGGGTTTCACCGTGTTAGCCAGGATGGTCTCGATCTCCTGACCTCGTGAACCGCCTGCCTCGGCCTCCCAAAGTGCTGGGATTACAGGCGTGAGCCACTGCGCCCGGCGCCATCTTGCGTTTTTAATTGCACACTAAGCTTGCAATACTCGCCATGAGTAAATATCCGGTTACCGGAGAGGTTCATGTTTCTATTGCTCTCCTCATTTAGAAAACCCACTGGCGAATACACTTGATAATGTCTGTGGCTGAACCCAAGGGTGGGCCAACTGTTTCACAGTACCAGGAAAGCTGCGCCCGGGTCACGAAGTGGGCTGGCAAATGCAAGACAGGGTGAAGTCCGAACGCTTTCTCACCTTGGCTATCCGTATTCCCATCACCCACTGGTTAAGGGTTCTTGCATCATCACAGCAGAGATACTTGATATACTGGGACTCCTTCTGAATTTGGGGGTGCTAGAAAGAAGCAGTTTGAGACAATGTATTCACTTGTCATGTATTAGGAAGTCAAAGCACCTGTCAGGAAATTTTAAAAATCTCTAAAAATATGTGATTTATGTGGTAAAAATTACTGGTTGTAAAATTAGGAAGATAACTTTTAAAAATGACTAAATTTTGAAAGGATTTGAGAAATTTGTTATATGTTGGGAGGCTGAGGCGAGCGGATCACTTGAAGTCAGGAGTTCGAGACCAGCCTGGCCAACATGGTGAAACCCCGTCTCCACTGAAAATACAAAAAAAAAAAAATTCCTGCCGAGGCAGGGAAATTGCTTGAATTTGGGAGGTGGAAGTTTCAGTGAGCTGAGACTACACCACTGCACTCCAGCCTGGGGTGACAGAGCAAGACTCTGTCCAAAAAAAAAGAAAAAAAGAAAAAGAAATTTGTTTATGATTTATCATAAGCACATCTTTTAAAAAAATTTTTTAGAAACAGGGTGTGACTCTGTTGTCCTGGCTGGAGTGGCACAATCACAGTTCACTGCAAACTTTGAACTCCTGGGGTCAAGAGATTCTCCCTCCTCACCCTCCTGAGTAGCTAGGACTACAGGTGCACACCACCATGTCCAGCTAATTGAAAATTTTTTTATTTTTTTATTTTTTGTGGAATTGGAGTCTCACTATATTAGCCAAGCTGGTCTCAAACTCCTGGCCTCAAGCAATCCTCCTGCCTCAGCCTCCCAAAGTGCTGGGATTACAGGCATGAGCCACCATGCCTTGCTTGTAAGCACTTCTTACTATAGTATCAATAATAATTTTCATTTATGCCTTTTTAACTTTTGGAAGGTTTTCACATCCATCATGTCTCTATCCCCATGAGAAATCTGAGCTGTTTCTCCGTTTGGCACATAAGGGAACTTACCTGAGATAATTCTTATGTCATAGATTTAAAGCCTATGAGAATTGTGGGTTTATAACTCCCAAAACCTGATTCTAGGGTTATTTCTGCTTCTAAAAATTCAGAGTTTTGTGATGACCTTTCCTTCTGAACTGCTATCTGCTGCCCAAGTGGGCCAGTGGCTTCCAGATGGACACCCTGGAGGACTATTTCTGTCTATTACACTTAGTGCCAGTGGCACTAAGCAGTGGTTCCGGTTGCTGAGCAGGCCTTTTAGGAGCTCACAAAGATAACAAGGAAATGGGCAAGCATGAAAGAGAAACACCTTGCATTCCTCTTAGTCCTCATTGCTTTTGTTGTTTCTGGTTTAATTTTTATTTTTTAAGACAAGGTCTCACTCTGCCGCCCAGGCTACAGTGCAGTGGTGCCATCACTACTCACTGCAGCCTCTAATTCCTGGGCTCACACAATCCTTCCACCTCAGCCTCCTCTGTGGCTAGGACCACAGACATGCATCCATGCTTGGCTTTTTTTCTTTTTCTTTTAAAGAAACACTCTTGTTATGTGTCTCAGGCTGGTGCTGAAACCCTGGGCTCAAGTGATCCTTCCACCTTAGCCTCCCAAAGTGCTGGAATTACAGGCGTGAACCACCAAGCCCAGTTAGTTTCTGTTTTCTGTATCTGTCTCAGATAGACTGTGTCTTTCATGAGGGTGGGAACTACATCTGTCTTATTCACTGCTAAAGACCCTCATTGCTTAGCACATGGCCAGCGCATGGCAGGTGTTCCAGTCCAGATGTCAGAATACTTGAAGAAAAGAAACAAGCACAACATTTCGTGTTGAGTTAGAAATCTTGCCATCATCAGGAGAGGGGCCGGCAACCAAACATAGGTTCTAAGATATTAATATGTGTCATGTAAATTTTCATAGGTCATTATAAGGTTTATTATAATACATTTTATTATGCAGAAAAATAATTAACAAGCACAAGCATCTTGTGTGTGTGTGTGTGTGTGTGTGTGTGTGTGTGTGGTGGGGTGGGGCATATGGTACCACCTCTTTCTTTTTCCTCCTGTCCTCAGAGGATTTATTAATCCTGCTAGGATAATCCTCATTTGCTGGTGGGGCTGAAAGTGGAAAGGAAAGCAAAGAGCTGGAAGCATCTGTCTGCTCTTCAGTTGGCAGGAAAGGTGGAAAGCTGTCCAGTCCCTCTCTTTGGGTATTGCACGGACCTCTCCACTTCTCTTTCGCTTTCCATCTTAAATCACTGACCTCCAAGGAAATGGCTATTCTCAAAGTTGATCTAAGCAAAGGGTCTCGTTTCTTTAGACTTCATTTGGAATCTGACTGGCAGCGTCTAGTCACTTTGCTGGACTTTTAATGACTCAGCCTGCAAGAACCTGTGGGATTGTTACCTTTGTCCAGAAAGGATAACAAGACCTTTACAGACTCAAAGAGCTTTACGAGAGTTTAGTAATTTTTAGTTTCACGAATGAGAAAACTGAGGTTCAGAAAGGTTACTATACATTCCACCCTGTGACCCCCACTAGAACCTGGGGACCTCCTGACTAATCACCTAGAATTTCTGTGTTTGTATTAAGCTATTACACCCAAATCTCAGACTTGGAAGAGATGACAGAAAAAAATTCCTCTTTTTGGTTTTTTCAGGCAATTGAGGAAAGTCTACTCATATTTTTGTCTTTAAATATGTATTGCTTATGTAGCTCGCTCAGGCCTCAGAAGTTGCATCACCATTGCTCGAAGAACGGTCCATTCCTATTTGCTTGGGTATAGCAAACAGGAACACAGACATTCTCTCTACCAAGGGCGACAACTTCACATCAGGCGCCTGAATGTTGCTGTAGTTTTGCAGTCTGGCCAGCAGATGACAGCAAACACTTTTGAATGGCTGCTGGGCATTTTATTGTTTTTGCGGTTCAATGCTTATTCCCTCATTCTGAATGCTAGATTTTATTTTTGCAAATGTTACTCCAATAATGATCCTCCTTGGAGGCCCTTAAAATCGGAAATATCTATCAACTCAGGTAATATGGCCCGATAGCCAAAAGGATTTGTTGTCTTAATTAACCTAAAGGACGTATTGATGAAAAATATACTAAAGCCAGCACTCACTGGCTGGAATGTAACAGCCCACAAATGCCGCCAGCATTGCCTTCAATGATAACACGTGCCAAGCCAAACCAATGCCCTTGTCTTTCAGCACCAGAAACACGGCTCTGGCCTACAAACAGCATTTGTGTTCTGATTGTCTTGTAAGAGAGGCAAGCATTGGTCTCTTCAGCAATTAAATGTTTACAATTGTTCTTAGAGAGCAACTATTCTGCCCCACCCCCTAGACATTTAAAAAGCTGACATTGCGACCTTCAAGTTCATCTATTACTTTTTTTTTGGTAGATGTCATGTGAGAGCCAAGTTTCCAGAGCAGACTAAATCTCATCGTGTTTGCAACAAAACTCGCAAAGCAACAATTATCCATTTAGAAGCACCATAAACAATTTCTTAAGTATGTTATTCATTGAAATAGAGTAAAACATAGTCATTCCCTTAAAGAAAATGACTTTTGAACATAAAACAGCCCCTTAATGATGGGGTGATGTATAGACGTTGCTATAGGTCGGGTCTCACCAAATTCCTTCCTTACACTACATGTGTGCTGTGGATGTATACAGGAGGATTATATGACATCTAAGTTCTCTAGCAATCCTCAGATTTTATGGTTCTGAGATGAGCTACCTAATGGGAACAAGCTCCTTTCTGGCTCCCTTGGTGATGTAGAAATCGTTCAGGTTTGCAGACATCATAGAGCAAGTCACTGAGCTTGTTCTCCACCGTGTCTTGAAACTTTGCCAAGGAACTTATTGCCTAACTGAGCCTTTTGCTGAATAATCATTTGCAAAGAGGTTTCAGGAAAATGCTGGTGCAATGTCACTGGCCAGGCTCTTTCACAACTGATTTGATTGTTCCTGACCATAAAGAGAGAGAAGCTCTCTTGGGACATGAGAACAGCACACAGAGGTCAGGGCGATTGTGGAATGCCACTGCTTAAAGGGCTCCTACAGACCCTCTGAACTTAGGAAATGAGAAAACAGGGTGAGAGAGGCTAAGCAATTTATCCAAGGCCAAAGGTAGCGAAAGAACCAAGGTCCTATTTTGTTCAACAAACATCTCTGGGTGCTAAGAAGTATGCTAATTCCTAGGTACATTAAGAGGAGTAAGAGAGGCAGGGGCCAGTGGCTCACACCTGTAATCCCAGCACTTTGAGAGGTCAAGGCAGGCAGATCACTTGAGGCCAGGAATTTGAGATCAGCCTGGGCAACATGGTGAAACCTTGTCTCTACAAAAAGTACAAAAATTAGCTGGGCGTGGTGGCGCACACCTGTAGTTCCAGCTACTGGAGAGGTTGAAGTGGGAGGATAGATGCAGCCAGGTGTTCGAGGCTGTGGTGAGCCATGATCGTGCCACTGTGCTCCAGACTGGGCTGGAGAAGACCCTATCTCAAACAAACAAACAAACAAACAAAAAAACAACAACAAAAAGAGGAATAAGAAAGCTCACATGATAATTGGGCAATGCTCGCTGGAGGTGTTGTAGGAAGAGATGTATGTAAACACATGATGTAATCAAATGTGTAATCAAATCACATATGTAATGTGATTATGAAATAGTATGTTCCATACTAAAAGTTTGAAAATGGGCCAAGTAAGGGTCTTTGGAAGAAGTGACAGAATGCTGTAATATATATGGAGAACATGGAGAAATTCTATATGGCAAAGGTCTGGAAACCATGGAATGAAGAAGCAGAAATTAAGCTGGAGAGGAATCTGAATGAAGACCCCTGAGTCAAACTAGAATCTAGACATGATCCCTGGGCAGTGGGGGGCACTGGACATTTAAAACAGCACAGTGACACAGGAAGTCACTGGGCGCTATGAAGAAGATGGATCTTGAGCGAAGAATAAGATCGAACTGAGGGAGGGCTCAATGGGAGACCTTGATGGGAAATAAAAGAACTTGCTCATAGATTAATGAGAAATGGGGAGAGGAAGAAAATCAAGCATGCTTTCTCTGTTTCTAGCTTGGTAGAGCAGGTGGATGTTATGGGTTTAATTATCTCCCCCTCCCTAAAAGCTATGTTGAAGTACTCACTCCTGGTACCTATGAATGTAACCTTATTTGGAAATATGGTCTTTGCAGATGTAATAAAATTCAGATAAGGTCATCCTGGATGAAAGTGGGCTCTAAATCCAAAGTGACTGGTGTGAGCTGGGTACAGTGGCTCACACCTGTAATCACAGCACTTTGGGAGGCCAAGGTGGGTGGATTGCTTGAGTCCAAGAGTTCAAGATCAGCCTAGGCAACATAGCAAATACAAAAAATACAAAACAACATAGCAAATACAAAAAATGAGCCAGGTGTGGTGGTGTGCACCTGTAGTCCCAGCTACTTTGGAGGCTGAGGCAGGAGGATCACTTGAGCCCAGGAAGTTGAGGCTGCAGTAAGCTGTGATCACACCACCACACTCAGCCTGAGCAACAGAGCGAGACCTTATCTCAAACAACAACAACAACAACAACAACAAAAAAAACTAAAAACCACCAAAACCAGCAAAAAACAAGCAAACAAAAACAACCACCAAAATGACATGTTCTTATAAGAAGAGAAGAAACAGACACAGACACAGAAAGAAGATGATCATGTGTTGAGGGAGGCAGAGATTGGCATCATGCAGCTGCAAGCCAAAGAATGCCAGCATTGCTGGGAGCTGCCGGAAGCTAGGACAGGTGTGGAGGCAGGGTACAGATTTTGCCTCTGAGCCCTCAGAAGGAACACAACTCTGTTTTGATTTTGGACTTCTGGTTCCAATCACCTTGATTTGGGACTTCTGGTCTCCTGAACTGTGCAAGAAATAAATTTCTGTGAAATTACCTAGTTAGCAGCAGTTTGTTACAGCAGCGCTAGAAAACAAATGCAGTAGGTGATGGTGCCATTCATCTTTAAGGGACTGTGGAAAGCAGGGCATGGAGGAAAGGTTGAAATCAGTGTCTGTAATAGAGGTACCCCTCAGACATGTGGTTACCGCACGTGTAGGGCTAGGGAAGAAGGTGAGACTGTCCACTACGGATTGGGAATTATTTGTCTCCAACACAGACAATGAGTGGAGCTGTGGCTGTGAATATGATCTCAGCTAGAGCACAGGGAGTCTGGTGAGAACTGAATTTAGGATCTTGGAGGGCATTACAGTGTGTAGGGAAGGAGGAGGCACCAGCAGAAGCAGAGCAGCAGTCCAGGCTGAAGATTATAAAATGAGGATGCATCATCAATGCAAAAGATGCCATGAGAACTGGAGAAAGCCACTATTCTTTGGAAATCTTAATAATAGCAGTTTCCACAGAGGTGCAGGGAGAAGCCTGGTAGCATGCAAACTCCACAAAGCCACAGGCCTTTGTTTTGTTTGCTGATGTACCCCAAGGTCTGAATAAAGAAAATTCAGAAGATATATGTATATATTCATAGAGAAACGGTCTGCCTCTGTTGCCCAGTGTGGAGTGCAGTGGTGCAATCATGGCTCCCTGCAACTTCCAATGCCTGGGCTCAAGTGATTCTCCCACCTCAGCCCCCTGAGGAGCTGGGACCACAGGTGCGCACCACCATGCCTGGCTAATGTTTTTAAATTTTTTGTCGAGAGGAGGTTTCACAATGTTGCCCAGGTTGGTCTTGAACTCCTGCCCTCAAACAATCCCCCTGCCTCGGCCTCCAAAAGTGAGGACATGGAGGGCATCATCACTTTCTCAGAAAGTCTGAGTTAAAGAGAAGACAGAGGCCAAAGGGGCTGCTTGAAGAGGTGGGGCAGATACAACTGAGGGGAGTGAGTGAGTGAGTTAGAGCCCCCAAACCAAGCAATATTTGAAAATGTTTGTGGCCCAAGGAAAAGAGAAGAATTGTCTGGAGAGGGGTTTGAAGATGCTGAAGCCAAAGGGAGTGGCTGACAGTGTGGTTCCAGAGGCCACGTTGGAGATGGAAGCCGTCTTCCTCTGAGATAGAGTCAGGAGGTAGGAGAGTTACTGCGTGGAATAAATTTAGAAGTAAAGAGGAAGTAAACTAGGACATTCAATCCTGTTCTCTATTTTCTTTCTTATCCTTCCTTTTGTCTCTCTTTTCTTTCTTTCTTTGCCTTCTTTTTAGAGATCTTGCTCTGTTGCCCAGGCCACAGTGCAACGGTGTGACTGTGGCTCACGGCACCCTCAAATTCCTGGCCTCAAGCAATCCTTCTGCCTCAGTCTCCTGTGTAGCTGGGACTACAGGTGTGCACCACCACACCAGGTTGAGTTTTAAATATTTTGTAGAGATGGGGGTCTCCCTATGTTGCCTGGCTGGTCTCAAACTTGGGGTCAAGTGGTCCTCCTGCCTTGACCTCCCAAAATGCTGGGATTACAAGCATGAGCCATAGTGC
>DAKLCV010001975.1:0-68740 GCA_030247045.1 Colobus guereza
CTTACCCAGTAAGAAATGTGATGTTTTAGGCGGGCGCGGTGGCCCAAGCCTGTAATCCCAGCACTTTGGGAGGCCGAGACGGGTGGATCACGAGGTCAGGAGATCGAGACCATCCTGGCTAACACGGTGAAACCCCGTCTCTACCAAATAAAAATACAAAAACCAGCTGGGCGAGGTGGCGGGAGCCTGTAGTCCCAGCTACTCGGGAGGCTGAGGCAGGAGAATGGCGTAAACCCGGGAGGCGGAGCTTGCAGTGAGCTGAGATCGCGCCACTGCACTCCAGCCTGGGCGACAGAGCGAGACTCCGTCTCAAAAAAAAAAACAAAAAAAGAACACTATCCTCTCTGTTCTGTGCCATGCGACTCTACTATTCCACACCACACTACGTAATATTAATATTATGCTGTGTGTTCTAATCTAGACTGCATTATGCTGTGCAATACTACATCATTAGTTCAACTGTATACTGTACAATACTATCCCACTTGTTCTATTCTAGACCATGTAATACTATTTGTCCTATTGGATACTATACTACATAATGTTACACTGTTTCTTCTATTCTATGCTACCCTATATAACATTATACTATTTGTTCTATTCTGCGCTACTCTATAGAATTCTATTCTGTTTGTTCCATTCTATACAATACCTTGCATCATTTTACCATGTTCCAAGATACAAGAGTAGAGTCAGTTATACTTTCATAATCTCTTTTCCAAGCTCTTACCCAGTAAGAAATGTGATGTTTTAGGCCGGGCGCGGTGGCCCAAGCCTGTAATCCCAGCACTTTGGGAGGCCGAGACGGGTGGATCACGAGGTCAGGAGATCGAGACCATCCTGGCTAACACGGTGAAACCCCGTCTCTACTAAAAAATACAAAAAACTAGCCGGGCGACGTGGCGGGCGCCTGTAGTCCCAGCTACTCGGGAGGCTGAGGCAGGAGAATGGCGAACCCGGGAGGCGGAGCTTGCAGTGAGCTGAGATCGCGCCACTGCACTCCAGCCTGGGCGACAGAGCGAGACTCCGTCTCAAAAAAAAAAAAAAAGAAATGTGATGTTTTAGGCCGGGCGCGGTGGCCCAAGCCTGTAATCCCAGCACTTTGGGAGGCCGAGACGGGTGGATCACGAGGTCAGGAGATCGAGACCATCCTGGCTAACACGGTGAAACCCCGTCTCTACTAAAAAATACAAAAAACTAGCCGGGCGATGTGGCGGGCGCCTGTAGTCCCAGCTACTCGGGAGGCTGAGGCAGGAGAATGGCGTAAACCCGGGAGGCGGAGCTTGCAGTGAGCTGAGATCGCGCCACTGCACTCCAGCCTGGGCGACAGAGCGAGACTCCGTCTCAAAAAAAAAAAAAAAAAAAAAAAAAAAAAAAAAAAAAAAAAAAAAAAAAGAAATGTGATGTTTTACTATGCCTCACAGAGATGCACATTTCATGATAATCAATGCCATTTCCTATGGTTATAGAATTCTGTCTCTATGATTCTATTGATACGGCTTCTTTGGGCTTTTCTGTAAGTCCTTTGCAGTGTCTATTTTCCTAGTGAAAAGATGACTAAGGTCCCGATAAGATCCTACAAAACCAGCATTCACACAGGCTCACCTGTGTGCACACTGCTGGACTCCGTGTTGAAGGAGTGACAGGAAGACAGACGGCTGTCGGTGGATGGAAGGCAACAAGCACAGAGTAGATTCCAGAACTGAGACATGTACCAAGGCTCTGGCACAGCTGAGGGTCGATCCCAATTCTAGCCTCTCACAGAAAGGCAGAGGAGACTTAGCACAAACAGCATGGAACTTTGCTTTCATAAAGCAAATGCTTACCATCCACTGTGAGGAGCTCAAGGAGAAATGGCAGTAGGCTCTACTAATAACTACTGCTTTAAAAAATGGAAGGGGGCTGACTCTCTTCAGACTCAGCCCGCCTGCACCCAAGTGAAATAAACAGCCATGTTGCTCACACAAAGCCTGTTTGGTGGTCTCTTCACACAGATGTGCATGTCATTTTGGTGCCCTGACTCGGATCAGGGGACCTCCCTTGGGAGATCAATCCCCTGTCCTCCTGCTCTTTGCTCTGTGAGAAAGATCTACTTACGACCTCTGGTCCTCAGACCAACCAGCCCAAGGAACATCTCACCAATTTTAAATTGGGTAAGCAGCCTCTTTTTACCATCTTCTCCAACCTCTCTCACTATCGCTCGACCTCTTTCTCCTTTCAATCTTTGCGCCACCCTTCAATCTCTCTCTTCTCTTAATTTCAATTCCTTTCATTTTCTGGTAGAGACAAAGGAGACACGTTTTATCCACGAACCCAAAACGCCGGCGCCGGGTCATAGACTGGGGAAGGCAGCCTTCCCTTGGTGTTTAATCGTTGCAGGGACGCCTCTCTGATTACTCACCCAAGTTTCAAAGGTGTCTGACCACGCTGCAGGGACACCTCCCTTGGTCCTTCACCCTTAGTAGCAAGCCCCACTTTTCTGGGAGAGGGGCAAGCACCTCGACCCCCTTCTCTCCCTGTCTCTACCCCTTGTCTGCTTTTCTGGGGGAGGGACAAGCACCGCAAACCCTTCTCTCCCTGTTTCTACCCGTTCTCTGCTTTTCTGGGGAGGGACAAGCACCAAACCCTTCTCTCCCTGTCTCTACCCCTTGTCTGCTTTTCTGGGGAGGGACAAGCACCAAACCCTTCTCTCCCTGTTTCTACCCGTTCTCTGCTTTTCTGGGGAGGGACAAGCACCAAACCCTTCTCTCCCTGTCTCTACCCCTTGTCTGCTTTTCTGGGGAGGGACAAGCACCAAACCCTTCTCTCCCTGTTTCTACCCGTTCTCTGCTTTTCTGGGGAGGGACAAGCACCGCAAACCCTTCTCTCCCTGTTTCTACCCGTTCTCTGCTTTTCTGGGGAGGGACAAGCACCAAACCCTTCTCTCCCTGTCTCTACCCCTTGTCTGCTTTTCTGGGGAGGGACAAGCACCAAACCCTTCTCTCCCTGTCTCTACCCCTTGTCTGCTTTTCTGGGGAGGGACAAGCACCAAACCCTTCTCTCCCTGTTTCTACCCGTTCTCTGCTTTTCTGGGGAGGGACAAGCACCAAACCCTTCTCTCCCTGTTTCTACCCGTTCTCTGCTTTTCTGGGGAGGGACAAGCACCAAACCCTTCTCTCCCTGTTTCTACCCGTTCTCTGCTTTTCTGGGGAGGGACAAGCACCGCAAACCCTTCTCTCCCTGTCTCTACCCCTTGTCTGCTTTTCTGGGGAGGGACAAGCACCGCAAACCCTTCTCTCCCTGTTTCTACCCGTTCTCTGCTTTTCTGGGGAGGGACAAGCACCGCAAACCCTTCTCTCCCTGTTTCTACCCGTTCTCTGCTTTTCTGGGGAGGGACAAGCACCGCAAACCCTTCTCTCCCTGTTTCTACCCGTTCTCTGCTTTTCTGGGGAGGGACAAGCACCGCAAACCCTTCTCTCCCTGTCTCTACCCCTTGTCTGCTTTTCTGGGGAGGGACAAGCACCGCAAACCCTTCTCTCCCTGTCTCTACCCCTTGTCTGCTTTTCTGGGGAGGGACAAGCACCGCAAACCCTTCTCTCCCTGTCTCTACCCCTTGTCTGCTTTTCTGGGGAGGGACAAGCACCGCAAACCCTTCTCTCCCTGTCTCTACCCCTTGTCTGCTTTTCTGGGGAGGGACAAGCACCGCAAACCCTTCTCTCCCTGTCTCTACCCCTTGTCTGCTTTTCTGGGGAGGGACAAGCACCGCAAACCCTTCTCTCCCTGTCTCTACCCCTTGTCTGCTTTTCTGGGGAGGGACAAGCACCGCAAACCCTTCTCTCCCTGTCTCTACCCCTTGTCTGCTTTTCTGGGGAGGGACAAGCACCGCAAACCCTTCTCTCCCTGTCTCTACCCCTTGTCTGCTTTTCTGGGGAGGGACAAGCACCGCAAACCCTTCTCTCCCTGTCTCTACCCCTTGTCTGCTTTTCTGGGGAGGGACAAGCACCGCAAACCCTTCTCTCCCTGTCTCTACCCCTTGTCTGCTTTTCTGGGGAGGGACAAGCACCGCAAACCCTTCTCTCCCTGTCTCTACCCCTTGTCTGCTTTTCTGGGGAGGGACAAGCACCGCAAACCCTTCTCTCCCTGTCTCTACCCCTTGTCTGCTTTTCTGGGGAGGGACAAGCACCGCAAACCCTTCTCTCCCTGTCTCTACCCCTTGTCTGCTTTTCTGGGGAGGGACAAGCACCGCAAACCCTTCTCTCCCTGTCTCTACCCCTTGTCTGCTTTTCTGGGGAGGGACAAGCACCGCAAACCCTTCTCTCCCTGTCTCTACCCCTTGTCTGCTTTTCTGGGGAGGGACAAGCACCGCAAACCCTTCTCTCCCTGTCTCTACCCCTTGTCTGCTTTTCTGGGGAGGGACAAGCACCGCAAACCCTTCTCTCCCTGTCTCTACCCCTTGTCTGCTTTTCTGGGGAGGGACAAGCACCGCAAACCCTTCTCTCCCTGTCTCTACCCCTTGTCTGCTTTTCTGGGGAGGGACAAGCACCGCAAACCCTTCTCTCCCTGTCTCTACCCCTTGTCTGCTTTTCTGGGGAGGGACAAGCACCGCAAACCCTTCTCTCCCTGTCTCTACCCCTTGTCTGCTTTTCTGGGGAGGGACAAGCACCGCAAACCCTTCTCTCCCTGTCTCTACCCCTTGTCTGCTTTTCTGGGGAGGGACAAGCACCGCAAACCCTTCTCTCCCTGTCTCTACCCCTTGTCTGCTTTTCTGGGGAGGGACAAGCACCGCAAACCCTTCTCTCCCTGTCTCTACCCCTTGTCTGCTTTTCTGGGAGAGGGCAAGCACCTCGACCCCTTCTCTCCCTGTCTCTACCCCTTGTCTGCTTTTCTGGGGAGGGACAAGCACCGCAAACCCTTCTCTCCCTGTCTCTACCCCTTGTCTGCTTTTCTGGGGAGGGACAAGCACCGCAAACCCTTCTCTCCCTGTCTCTACCCCTTGTCTGCTTTTCTGGGGAGGGACAAGCACCGCAAACCCTTCTCTCCCTGTCTCTACCCCTTGTCTGCTTTTCTGGGGAGGGACAAGCACCGCAAACCCTTCTCTCCCTGTCTCTACCCCTTGTCTGCTTTTCTGGGGAGGGACAAGCACCGCAAACCCTTCTCTCCCTGTCTCTACCCCTTGTCTGCTTTTCTGGGGAGGGACAAGCACCGCAAACCCTTCTCTCCCTGTCTCTACCCCTTGTCTGCTTTTCTGGGAGAGGGCAAGCACCTCGACCCCTTCTCTCCCTGTTTCTACCCGTTCTCTGCTTTTCTGGGGAGGGACAAGCACCGCAAACCCTTCTCTCCCTGTTTCTACCCGTTCTCTGCTTTTCTGGGGAGGGACAAGCACCGCAAACCCTTCTCTCCCTGTTTCTACCCGTTCTCTGCTTTTCTGGGGAGGGACAAGCACCGCAAACCCTTCTCTCCCTGTTTCTACCCGTTCTCTGCTTTTCTGGGAGAGGGCAAGCACCTCGACCCCTTCTCTCCCTGTCTCTACCCCTTGTCTGCTTTTCTGGGGAGGGACAAGCACCGCAAACCCTTCTCTCCCTGTCTCTACCCCTTGTCTGCTTTTCTGGGGAGGGACAAGCACCGCAAACCCTTCTCTCCCTGTTTCTACCCGTTCTCTGCTTTTCTGGGAGAGGGCAAGCACCTCGACCCCTTCTCTCCCTGTTTCTACCCGTTCTCTGCTTTTCTGGGAGAGGGCAAGCACCTCGACCCCTTCTCTCCCTGTCTCTACCCCTTGTCTGCTTTTCTGGGAGAGGGCAAGCACCTCGACCCCTTCTCTCCCTGTCTCTACCCCTTGTCTGCTTTTCTGGGAGAGGGCAAGCACCTCGACCCCTTCTCTCCCTGTTTCTACCCGTTCTCTGCTTTTCTGGGGAGGGACAAGCACCGCAAACCCTTCTCTCCCTGTTTCTACCCGTTCTCTGCTTTTCTGGGAGAGGGCAAGCACCTCGACCCCTTCTCTCCCTGTTTCTACCCGTTCTCTGCTTTTCTGGGGAGGGACAAGCACCGCAAACCCTTCTCTCCCTGTTTCTACCCGTTCTCTGCTTTTCTGGGGAGGGACAAGCACCGCAAACCCTTCTCTCCCTGTTTCTACCCGTTCTCTGCTTTTCTGGGAGAGGGCAAGCACCTCGACCCCTTCTCTCCCTGTTTCTACCCGTTCTCTGCTTTTCTGGGGAGGGACAAGCACCGCAAACCCTTCTCTCCCTGTTTCTACCCGTTCTCTGCTTTTCTGGGAGAGGGCAAGCACCTCGACCCCTTCTCTCCCTGTTTCTACCCGTTCTCTGCTTTTCTGGGGAGGGACAAGCACCGCAAACCCTTCTCTCCCTGTTTCTACCCGTTCTCTGCTTTTCTGGGGAGGGACAAGCACCGCAAACCCTTCTCTCCCTGTCTCTACCCCTTGTCTGCTTTTCTGGGAGAGGGCAAGCACCTCGACCCCTTCTCTCCCTGTCTCTACCCCTTGTCTGCTTTTCTGGGGAGGGACAAGCACCGCAAACCCTTCTCTCCCTGTTTCTACCCGTTCTCTGCTTTTCTGGGAGAGGGCAAGCACCTCGACCCCTTCTCTCCCTGTCTCTACCCCTTGTCTGCTTTTCTGGGGAGGGACAAGCACCGCAAACCCTTCTCTCCCTGTTTCTACCCGTTCTCTGCTTTTCTGGGAGAGGGCAAGCACCTCGACCCCTTCTCTCCCTGTTTCTACCCGTTCTCTGCTTTTCTGGGAGAGGGCAAGCACCTCGACCCCTTCTCTCCCTGTCTCTACCCCTTGTCTGCTTTTCTGGGGAGGGACAAGCACCGCAAACCCTTCTCTCCCTGTCTCTACCCCTTGTCTGCTTTTCTGGGGAGGGACAAGCACCGCAAACCCTTCTCTCCCTGTTTCTACCCGTTCTCTGCTTTTCTGGGAGAGGGCAAGCACCTCGACCCCTTCTCTCCCTGTTTCTACCCGTTCTCTGCTTTTCTGGGGAGGGACAAGCACCGCAAACCCTTCTCTCCCTGTTTCTACCCGTTCTCTGCTTTTCTGGGAGAGGGCAAGCACCTCGACCCCTTCTCTCCCTGTTTCTACCCGTTCTCTGCTTTTCTGGGAGAGGGCAAGCACCTCGACCCCTTCTCTCCCTGTTTCTACCCGTTCTCTGCTTTTCTGGGGAGGGACAAGCACCGCAAACCCTTCTCTCCCTGTCTCTACCCCTTGTCTGCTTTTCTGGGAGAGGGCAAGCACCTCGACCCCTTCTCTCCCTGTCTCTACCCCTTGTCTGCTTTTCTGGGAGAGGGCAAGCACCTCGACCCCTTCTCTCCCTGTTTCTACCCGTTCTCTGCTTTTCTGGGGAGGGACAAGCACCGCAAACCCTTCTCTCCCTGTTTCTACCCGTTCTCTGCTTTTCTGGGGAGGGACAAGCACCGCAAACCCTTCTCTCCCTGTTTCTACCCGTTCTCTGCTTTTCTGGGAGAGGGCAAGCACCTCGACCCCTTCTCTCCCTGTCTCTACCCCTTGTCTGCTTTTCTGGGAGAGGGCAAGCACCTCGACCCCTTCTCTCCCTGTCTCTACCCCTTGTCTGCTTTTCTGGGAGAGGGCAAGCACCTCGACCCCTTCTCTCCCTGTCTCTACCCCTTGTCTGCTTTTCTGGGAGAGGGCAAGCACCTCGACCCCTTCTCTCCCTGTCTCTACCCCTTGTCTGCTTTTCTGGGGAGGGACAAGCACCGCAAACCCTTCTCTCCCTGTCTCTACCCCTTGTCTGCTTTTCTGGGAGAGGGCAAGCACCTCGACCCCTTCTCTCCCTGTCTCTACCCCTTGTCTGCTTTTCTGGGAGAGGGCAAGCACCTCGACCCCTTCTCTCCCTGTCTCTACCCCTTGTCTGCTTTTCTGGGAGAGGGCAAGCACCTCGACCCCTTCTCTCCCTGTCTCTACCCCTTGTCTGCTTTTCTGGGAGAGGGCAAGCACCTCGACCCCTTCTCTCCCTGTCTCTACCCCTTGTCTGCTTTTCTGGGGAGGGACAAGCACCGCAAACCCTTCTCTCCCTGTCTCTACCCCTTGTCTGCTTTTCTGGGAGAGGGCAAGCACCTCGACCCCTTCTCTCCCTGTCTCTACCCCTTGTCTGCTTTTCTGGGGAGGGACAAGCACCGCAAACCCTTCTCTCCCTGTCTCTACCCCTTGTCTGCTTTTCTGGGAGAGGGCAAGCACCTCGACCCCTTCTCTCCCTGTCTCTACCCCTTGTCTGCTTTTCTGGGAGAGGGCAAGCACCTCGACCCCTTCTCTCCCTGTCTCTACCCCTTGTCTGCTTTTCTGGGAGAGGGCAAGCACCTCGACCCCTTCTCTCCCTGTCTCTACCCCTTGTCTGCTTTTCTGGGGAGGGACAAGCACCGCAAACCCTTCTCTCCCTGTCTCTACCCCTTGTCTGCTTTTCTGGGGAGGGACAAGCACCGCAAACCCTTCTCTCCCTGTCTCTACCCCTTGTCTGCTTTTCTGGGAGAGGGCAAGCACCTCGACCCCTTCTCTCCCTGTCTCTACCCCTTGTCTGCTTTTCTGGGGAGGGACAAGCACCGCAAACCCTTCTCTCCCTGTCTCTACCCCTTGTCTGCTTTTCTGGGAGAGGGCAAGCACCTCGACCCCTTCTCTCCCTGTCTCTACCCCTTGTCTGCTTTTCTGGGGAGGGACAAGCACCGCAAACCCTTCTCTCCCTGTCTCTACCCCTTGTCTGCTTTTCTGGGAGAGGGCAAGCACCTCGACCCCTTCTCTCCCTGTCTCTACCCCTTGTCTGCTTTTCTGGGAGAGGGCAAGCACCTCGACCCCTTCTCTCCCTGTCTCTACCCCTTGTCTGCTTTTCTGGGGAGGGACAAGCACCGCAAACCCTTCTCTCCCTGTCTCTACCCCTTGTCTGCTTTTCTGGGGAGGGACAAGCACCGCAAACCCTTCTCTCCCTGTCTCTACCCCTTGTCTGCTTTTCTGGGAGAGGGCAAGCACCTCGACCCCTTCTCTCCCTGTCTCTACCCCTTGTCTGCTTTTCTGGGAGAGGGCAAGCACCTCGACCCCTTCTCTCCCTGTCTCTACCCCTTGTCTGCTTTTCTGGGAGAGGGCAAGCACCTCGACCCCTTCTCTCCCTGTCTCTACCCCTTGTCTGCTTTTCTGGGAGAGGGCAAGCACCTCGACCCCTTCTCTCCCTGTCTCTACCCCTTGTCTGCTTTTCTGGGAGAGGGCAAGCACCTCGACCCCTTCTCTCCCTGTCTCTACCCCTTGTCTGCTTTTCTGGGAGAGGGCAAGCACCTCGACCCCTTCTCTCCCTGTCTCTACCCCTTGTCTGCTTTTCTGGGAGAGGGCAAGCACCTCGACCCCTTCTCTCCCTGTCTCTACCCCTTGTCTGCTTTTCTGGGGAGGGACAAGCACCGCAAACCCTTCTCTCCCTGTCTCTACCCCTTGTCTGCTTTTCTGGGGAGGGACAAGCACCGCAAACCCTTCTCTCCCTGTCTCTACCCCTTGTCTGCTTTTCTGGGGAGGGACAAGCACCGCAAACCCTTCTCTCCCTGTCTCTACCCCTTGTCTGCTTTTCTGGGGAGGGACAAGCACCGCAAACCCTTCTCTCCCTGTCTCTACCCCTTGTCTGCTTTTCTGGGGAGGGACAAGCACCGCAAACCCTTCTCTCCCTGTCTCTACCCCTTGTCTGCTTTTCTGGGGAGGGACAAGCACCGCAAACCCTTCTCTCCCTGTCTCTACCCCTTGTCTGCTTTTCTGGGGAGGGACAAGCACCGCAAACCCTTCTCTCCCTGTCTCTACCCCTTGTCTGCTTTTCTGGGGAGGGACAAGCACCGCAAACCCTTCTCTCCCTGTCTCTACCCCTTGTCTGCTTTTCTGGGGAGGGACAAGCACCGCAAACCCTTCTCTCCCTGTCTCTACCCCTTGTCTGCTTTTCTGGGGAGGGACAAGCACCGCAAACCCTTCTCTCCCTGTCTCTACCCCTTGTCTGCTTTTCTGGGGAGGGACAAGCACCGCAAACCCTTCTCTCCCTGTCTCTACCCCTTGTCTGCTTTTCTGGGAGAGGGCAAGCACCTCGACCCCTTCTCTCCCTGTCTCTACCCCTTGTCTGCTTTTCTGGGAGAGGGCAAGCACCTCGACCCCTTCTCTCCCTGTCTCTACCCCTTGTCTGCTTTTCTGGGAGAGGGCAAGCACCTCGACCCCTTCTCTCCCTGTCTCTACCCCTTGTCTGCTTTTCTGGGGAGGGACAAGCACCGCAAACCCTTCTCTCCCTGTCTCTACCCCTTGTCTGCTTTTCTGGGAGAGGGCAAGCACCTCGACCCCTTCTCTCCAAACAAGCCGGGCGAGGTGGCGGGCGCCTGTAGTCCCAGCTACTCAGGAGGCTGAGGCAGGAGAATGGCGTAAACCTGGGAGGCGGAGCTTGCAGTGAGCTGAGATCCAGCCACTGCACTCCAGCCTGGGCAACAGAGCGAGACTCCGTCTCAAAAAAAAAAAAATGCAAAAGTCATCTGAAGACAGAATTAATATTCCACGTTTTCGCTTAAACTAGTCATGTGATTTCCAATAAGTGGGAAATATTCACATCAATTTTTATAAGAAAGTTCAATGTGAACACATAGTACAGAACACTATCTTTATTTTGGAATTTATTGATTTAATATAACAATTTCAATTGTCTTTAGGGATTCCTGATGTTGAATGCTCATCTTTATTAATGATGAGCTAGCTACCCATTTTCTGACTGAGGAAACGGCAAGTTGTCACTGCCTAACAGTAATACTCAAAACAGCCTGTATGAAAGGAAAAGGTATATCTGTGTGCACACACATGCATACACATACCTAAACATGCACACACACGTGTATGCACATGCACGCACATGTACACATGTGTGCATACATGCATATGCATGAACACATATGCACATATATGCATACACACGCATATATGCACATACACAAACACATATACACACGTACGCATGCACACATACATGCATATACACCTGCACATGGACACACGTAGACGCACATACACACATGCACACACATGCATACACATACCTAAACATGCACACACATGCATGTGTACATGCCTACGTAGGTATCATCTCAGGTATGTGGATTCAAAATTCTGATGCAAACAAGAATAATCACAAAACAAGGTAGGGTGTCAACAAGTGAGAATTGGGATGGAAGCTCTGGAATGTTCCAGAGACGATATGGGGAAGGTCCACACATCACATAAACATCTTACCCGTTTTAAACGTGACCATTCCTGCCAACATCGGCCTGGATTAAGATGATTTCATTGACATAAGGAACAGAAAATATAATACTTGTTTTAATGAGATTCTCTAACCATTCGATTATTTTCACAATGATAAGTAATCACTAAATAACTTTCTCTCAAGGGTCTAAAAATAAAAATAAGATAACAAAAGAAAGTCACAGTCCTGACAGTTTTATCATGCAAATCACAGCTGTGAAAATAAAGCATGTTTTTGAGACTATGCCCTCCTCAAATATCCTTTATGGAATTTTGCATCAGAAATGGTTGGTAATTAATTGTTATACCAGGTGGAAAAGTATATCATTTGGGGTATATGAAGTAAACATGTAAAGAGAAATGACCACACACACCCGAAACCAGGTCTCATTTCACAACTGTTTCCTACTTTAGATTTGCTTAATTTGCTTCATGAGGTGCCTCGAGGAGAGAAAGCAGAGCTGGGATCTGCCCCGAGGCTGCTTCGGGAAGAGCTGGATGGGCACCAAGCCCCTCAGACCGAGGGCTGAGCTGCGTGGCTATGACCCCATCACTGCGGCCCCCCAAGTGTGTGTCCCTGTGTGTCACGCTAACCCCTGCCACACAGGTGACACACGCCACACGCCTGACACAGGCTGAGCACACAGGGAGCCATCAGTAAGTGGTGACTAGAGAGAAGCGACGGCCTTCAGCGTGGACGGAGAAAACAGGCCACAGACTCACAGAGGAAACGTCACAGATCCACAGATGGA
This sequence comes from Colobus guereza, assembly GCA_030247045.1. Lineage (NCBI taxonomy): Eukaryota > Metazoa > Chordata > Mammalia > Primates > Cercopithecidae > Colobus > Colobus guereza. The sequence continues at coordinate 11,989 of DAKLCV010001975.1, forward strand.
GAAAACAGGCCAGAGACTCACGAATGGAGGAAACGCGCCACTGAGGCACGACGGAGAAAATAGGCCACAGACGCACGGAGGGAGGAAAAGCGCCACAGACGCACGGAGGGAGGAAAAGCGCCACAGACGCACACATGGAGAAAACGCCACGGACGCACGGACGAAGGAAACGCCACTGACGCGTGGACGGAAGAAAGGCCACAGACGCACGAAGGGAGGAAAAGCGCCACAGACGCACGGAGGGAGGAAAAGCGCCACAGACGCACGGAGGGAGGAAAAGCGCCACAGACGCACGGAGGGAGGAAAAGCGCCACAGACGCACGGAGGGAGGAAAAGCGCCACAGACGCACGAAGGGAGGAAACGCCACAGACGCACGGTCGGAGGAAACAAGGCAGAGACGAGCACACTCCAGTGTGGAACATGAGACAGGAACGTCTCGGCCATGCACCGTCCACTCCCACTAGGGACTTCCCACCCCAGAGCACTCAGGATGGCTGTGGAGCTCCTGCCACCCACCCCAGAGGTGAAGCTGGGGAGCCAGAGATGAGCAGGTGTACGTCCATCAAATGCGGCTGCAATCCCTGTAGTAACTGGAGGTCACCATTAAACAGAAGGGCATCTCACTTGGAATAAAAGCACTCTGCATAAAAGAACTCAAGATTGGCCGGAGACTGCTTTGAAACCATCACAATCATTCTTGTTAGTGACAGCGAAGCTTCAAGAGTGGTCACTTTTCCTGTAAAAAGGCCAGAGGTGATTCCTGGAACTCATTTAAAATATTTCTTTCCTGGAAACCACACAACCAAGAGTTTAATAATGCTGTCTCTTGACCAGAAAGTTTCAGATTTCTGACAAAACTAAACCGTGGCCAGCTTCCTGGTTCTAGATGCTATACAGAAAACTAACTCAAAGGGGTTGCATTTCTTTTGTCATCCATGACACATAAAAAAAATGTTTAATATACAAAAATGTAGGAATTGTAGAGTGAGTACCCATGTATCTACCCCCTGGATCACAGATTAGACGTTAAATGTAAAGTTCTAAAGCTTCCCAGCTAAGGAAATGTGTAGTGTAAGCCTCTACCTGGTTAGAACCAAGGAGAATGGAATGAGCTTTCCCCGGCCTTGCTGCTCAGCTGGAAGGGGCTGCCACAGCTCAGCCACCCCACCCCAGAGCACCCAGGATGGCTGTGGAGTTCCTGCCACCCACTCCAGAGGTGAGGCTGGATCCCCAATCGTGGTGTTAAGAGTGAGCCAGCCGGGCGCAGTGGCTCAAGCCTGGAACCCCAGCACTTTGGGAGACCGAGATGGGCGGATCACGAGGTCAAGAGATCGAGATCATCCTGGCTCACATGGTGAAACTCCATCTCGACAAAAAAAATACAAAAAACTAGCGGGGCGAGGTAGCAGGCGCCTGTAGTCCCAGCTACTTGGGAGGCTGAGGCAGGAGAATGGCATAAACCCGGAAGGCGGAGCTTACAGTGAGCTGAGATCTGGCCACCGCACTCCAGCCTGAGCAACACAGCGAGATTCCGTCTCAAAAACAAAACAAAAAAAGAGTGAGCCAGCCGGGCGCAGTGGCTCAAGCCTGGAACCCCAGCACTTTGGGAGACCGAGATGGGCGGATCACGAGGTCAAGAGATCGAGATCATCCTGGCTCACATGGTGAAACTCCATCTCGACAAAAAAAATACAAAAAACTAGCGGGGCGAGGTAGCAGGCGCCTGTAGTCCCAGCTACTTGGGAGGCTGAGGCAGGAGAATGGCATAAACCCGGAAGGCGGAGCTTACAGTGAGCTGAGATCTGGCCACCGCACTCCAGCCTGAGCAACACAGCGAGATTCCGTCTCAAAAAACAAAACAAAACAAAAAAAAGAGTGAGCCAGCCTTTAGAGGCCATGTGGTCTATACTTGAATAGAAAATGTTCCAGGAAACCAAAGATTCCAATGCCTGTGATGAATTCCTAACCATTTGAAACCCAGGCTGCTCATCTATATAAAGAGAACAATGCTCTCTCCTGGGAAAGCATTTCAGAAGGATGAAAAAGGATCCACATGAGAGCAGCTGAAAACTACAAGGGACCTGCAATTATAAGATTTTTTCTATATCTTTGTTTCAAGGAATGTCAGCATTCTAAATATTGCACTTCATTCCACATCACCTTTCAGGAGCAAATCATAATGATCAAAACTATCAGCAGAATCCCTACCAGCTCAGTCACCACATGCTTCTTCTCCCTGCATGAGAATTCCTGCAGAACGATGGGACCATCCAAGAATGGCTCCCTGCCATCATGTGCCCATACTCCTTCCCCAGGGAGCTATTCCTGTACTCATGGGGCATGGGAAACCTGTATAACGCCACCAGAAAGTCCTTGTTTGACTTACACACTTCCCAGAAGGGCTGATTTTATCCAGAATCCGAACTGTGTCAAACACTAAACCTAAGAAATCATCAAGAAACCAAGGAAATGTAAGGCCATCTCCTGCCCCAGGTGCATGGCTACTAGGGAAGAAAGAGAAAATGAGACATGAAAGAAAACTTTTAAGATATTCAGACCATCACTGGATGATTCCAGGAACCCATGACAGATCATTGCTGTTCCTAATAACAGGAAAGAAATTCTAAAATTAAAACAGGCATGGTGAGTCCCTCACTTGCATGAAATCAAAATAATAATCCATCACTATCTTCAAAAGGACAAAAGAAAAACTCTACTTCCTCTTCATATTAATTTGTGTACAAATAACTTAAGTGACAAAATCTTAACGTCTGGACTGTGATATCAATAGCAAAATAACCCCAAGCTTCCCAATTAAAAGATATGGATGGGCTGAGTGGATTTAAAACAAGAAACACCAACTATATGCTGCCTACAAAAAACTCACTTCAGCCGTAAAGACACACATAGACTAAATGTGAAGGGATGGAAAAACATGTTCCACAGTAATGGAACTCAAAAGTGAGCAAGAGTAGCTACATTTATCTCAGACCAATCACAATTTAAGTCAAAAACTGTAAAAAGGAGACAAAAAGGTAATTATGTAATAAAGAGATCAACATAGCAAGAGGATATAACAATTACGAGCATATGTGCACCCAACAACAAAGCACCCAGATATATAAAGCAAATATTAGTAGATCTAAATAGAGAGAGAGGTCTGGCGTAGTGCTTCATGCCTGTAATCCCAGCACTTTGGGGGGTGGAGGCAGGTGGATCACCTGAGGTCAGCAGTTCAAGACCAGCCTGGCCAACATGGTGAAATCCTGTCTCTACTAATACAAAAAATGAGCCCAGCATGGTGGCACATGCCTGTAATCCCAGCTACTTGGGAGGCTGAGGCAGGAGAATCACTTGAATTCAGGAGTTGGAGGTTGCAATGAGTTGAGATTGCACCTCTGCACTCCAGCCAAGGCAACAAGAGCAAAACTCCGTCTCAAATATATATACATATACACACACACACATATATATATATATATTTTATATATATACATAGAGAGAGAGAGAGAGAGACCAACACAACAATAGTAGGGGCTTCAAAACCCCACTGTCAGCACCGGAGATCATCTAGACAGAAAATAACAACAAAATATCAAGTTGAAAGTATAGTGTAGACCAAATGGACCTAACAGACATTTACAGAACATTTCATCCAACAGATACAAAATGCACATTCTTCTCAGCACATGGAACATTCTCTAGAATCAACCACATGCTAGGCTACAAAAGAAGTCTCAATTCATTTTTTTTAAATTGAAATAACATCTAGGATATTCTCAGACTGTAACAGAATAAAGCTATATATCAACAACAAGGAACAGTACTTCTCAAAAGAAGACATTGATGCAGCCAATAGACACATGAAAAAATGCTCATCATCACTCGCCATCAGAGAAATGCAAATCAAAACCACAATGAGATACCATCTCACACCAGTTAGAATGGCGATCATTAAAAAGTCAGGAAACAACAGGTGCTAGAGAGGACATGGAGAAATAGGAAGACTTTTACACTGTTGGTGGGACTGTCAACTAGTTCAACCATTGTGGGAGACAGTGTGGCTATTCCTCAAGGATCTAGAACTAGAAATACCATTTGATCCAGCAATCCCATTACTGGGTATATACCCAAAGGATTATAAATCATCCTGCTATAAAGACACATGCACATGTATGTTTATTGCGGCACTATTCACAATAGCAAAGACTTGGAACCAACCCAAATGTCCATCAATGACAGACTGGATTAAGAAAATGTGGCACATATACACCATGGCATACTATGTAGCCATAAAAAAGGATGAGTTCATGTCCTTTGTAGGGACATGGATGCAGCTGGAAACCATCATTCTCAGCAAACTATCACAAGGACAGAAAACCAAACACCGCATGTTCTCACTCATAGGTGGGAAATGAATAGTGAGATCACTTGGACACAGGAAGGGGAGCATCACACGCCGGGGCCTGTTGTGTGAGAGGAGGGGGAAAGGATAGCATTACGAGATATACCTAATGTAAATGACGAGTTAATGGGTGCAGCACGCCAACTTGGAACATGTATACATATGTAACAAACCTGCACATTGTGCACATGTACCCTAGAACATAAAGTTTAATAAACAAACAAACACACAGAAAACAAATCAACAACAAGGAGAACTTTCAAAACTGTATAAATACATAGAAATTAAACAATATGCCCTTGAATAGCCAATGGGTCAATGAAGAAATTAAGAAGGAAATTAAAAAATTTCTTGAAATAATTGAAAACAGAAACACAACATATCAAAGCCTATGGTATACAGCAAAAGCAGTATTAAGAGGAAAGTTTATAACAATAAACTACATTTAAAAAACACATGTAAAATAAACAACCTAACAATGAACTGCAATGAGCTAGAAGAGCAAGAACAAATCAAATCCAAAAGTGGTAGAAGAAAAGAAATAACAAAGATCAAAGAGGAAGTAAATCATATTGAAACTAACAAATATGAAAGATGAAGAAAAAAATGTTGGTTTTTTGAAAAGATAAATAAAATAGACAAACCATTGTCTACACTAAGAAAAAAAAATCACAAATAAATAAAATTAGAAACAGAAAAGGAGAATTACATTTGATACCACAGAAATACAAGGGATCATTAGAGACTATTTTTAACAACTGTATGTCAACAGATTGGAAAACCTAGAGGAAATGGATCAATTCCTGGACATGTACAACTTACCAAGATGGAACCAAGAAGAAACGGAAATCCTAAACAGACCAATAATGAGTAACATGTATGACTATGTAATAATAAAAAGTCTCCCAACAAAGAAAATCCCAGAACTAGGTGGCTTCACAGCTGAATTCTACACATTTTTATTTCAATTCTTCTCAAACTATTCCAAAAATATTGAAGAGGAGGGAATTCTGCCAAGTTCATTCTTCAAGGCCAGCATTACTCTGATACCAAAATAAGACAAGGACACAATCAAAAGAGAAAACTATACGTCACTACCCCGATGAACACAGCTGCAAAAATCCTCAACAAAATACTAACAAACTGAATCCAACAGGAAATCAACAAGATTATACACCATGATCAAGTGGGATTTACCCCAGGATGCAAGGATTGCTCAGTAAACACAATAGACACACTATCACATCAACAGAATTAAGGACAAAAACCATATCATTTCGAGAGATACAGAAAAAGCATTTGATAAAATTCAACGCTGCTTCATGATAAAAAGTCTCAACAAACTAGGCACTGAAGGAAACATACCTCAACACAATAAAGGCCATATGTGACAAACCCACAGCTAACATAATGGTGAATGGGGAAACACTAAGAGCGTTTCTCTGACATCTGTAACAAGACAAGGACGCCCTCTTGTGCCACTCCTATCCAACACGGCACTGAACGTCCTAGTCAAGAGGAGTTAGGCAAGAGAAAGAAATCAAGGGCACCCAAAGTGGAAAGGAGGAACTCTAATTGTCTGTTTTCAGACAATATGCTCTTATATATTAAAAAAAAAAAAAGACTCCAGCAAAAATCCCTTTGAACCGATAAACAAATTCAGTAAAGTTACAGAATACAAAATAAACATACAAAAATCAGTAGCATTTCTATAGACTAACAATGAGCCAGTGGAAAAAGAAATCAAGAAAGCAATCCAATTTAGCTACAAAAATATCAAATAAAAATAAAAATACCTCAGAAGAAGTCTAACCAAGAGGGTTAAAGATCTCTATGAGGAAAATGATATTCTACCCTCTGAAGGTAGAACAGTGGAATCTAGAGACAGGAAAGGGCGGCGGGAAGGCAGAAAGGGAGAGGTTGGCTAATGGATCCAAAATTACATCTAGATAGTAAAAATGAGGTTTAGTGTGCTATAGCCTTGTAGGGTGACTATAGTTTATAATTTATTGTATATTTTCAAGCAGCTAGAAGAGAGGATTTTAAATATTCCCAGCATTCAGAAATCACAAATGTTTGAGAAGATGGACATGCTAATTACCCTCATTTGCTAATTACACATGATAAACATGTATTGAAATATCACACTGTATCCCATGGATATGTACCATAACGTGTCCATTAAAAATAATAGTTGTTAAAAACCCAGGGGCCATTTCTCATTTGTCCTATGTCAATGTCGTGGTCCATTGCTGGAGACCTAGCCATTTGCAAGTAAGACTATAGTCACTTGAGCTGAAAGCAAATGAATCGTCACAAAAGCTACCACCGGCACCAAGTCTTCTTTGCAGAATTTCCTGTGCACAGCACTGCCACAGTCACTGTGGGCAGGAAACACACACTAGCAACCAAGTTTCAACCCCAGCACAGTTGATGCTTTTATGTCTCTGGTTTGGAATAAGTGTGTGTTCATAACTTACATTTACTCCAACTGTCCCCTTGCTTAAATAGTTCCTTAAGGATGACTTCCTGTTACTAAACTCCAACAGCTTCTGAGTATCCATTATATTCTCCAAAGTAAATAAAAAGAGAAAATGTCTTGAAAGCCTGATAATGTTCACTTAAGAATCCAGCACGATGTACCGCTTGAAATGGCCACTCCCCCTTGTTCCTTTACATGACTTTTAAAGTAACCCCAGTTATTACACATAATTGAAGCCATAATTTCTGCAATACCATTAGGTCCACAGAGGGTGGGGCCAGGGGACTTCAAAGTCTGTCTCTGAATTTTTTTTAAAAAAGGAAAGCTTATGAGAGTAGGTAATGAAAATAAATATTCACACAACTCGAAACAGGGGATGGTGACACATAAAGCTCCAGCCTGGCACAGGTGTCCAGCCAGTGAGGGTGGGGACACAGACTCATGCGGTCCCCACAATGCCCCAGAAGTGCCACAGACATGTGGGTGACCTGAGACAGAGCCAGGCTCCGAATTCCAGGAGTTGTCTGGCTCTTGTGCACCCCATGTGGTCCACAGTGCACGACGATGCTCCACGTCACCACTCCCGATGCAGAGCACAAGAATGTCCCATGTCACGAGCCCCGCTGCAGAGCATAGCCCGAAGGTGCCAGCCCAGCCTCCTACACACACTGGCCACCAAGGCACTGGCCTCCAGGAAGGAGGACCCCAGAGGTCGTGGCAGGGTGAGGTTCTGCTCTTCATCATCCCCGAGCAGAGGGGAAAGTCCCAGCAGACATTTGGGGAGCCTCTACAGGTGGCTCTGGGACTCTGAGCAGAGGTTCAAAGATGTCCCCAGATACGCCAGACTCAAGCCTACAACAGGCCATTCTTCCAGATATGCCCAGACTGGAACCTACAGAGGCCATCCTTCCTAGCTTTCCTCTGGAAAAGCAGGCTTAAAACAGTATGGACTAAAAGGGGCCACCAGGAAGAGGGAAGTCCTATCTTTAAAAAAAGAAAGATTTTTTTTAAAAAAAGAGGCATTGAGGCTCTGACCCATCTGAGCACAGAGTACGTGCTCGGCAGCATCTGTCAGAGCAGAGCAAGCACACACATGCTCTCCACACCCTGTGCTCCCGGCCCCCGTGGTCCCCGCACCCACGCTCCCCACACGTATCTATCCTCCCCATGCCTATGCTCCCTGCACCCGTGCTCCCCGCACTGTGTTCCCTGCGCCCATGGCTGCTCCTCGAGCTCCCTTCCACTGATTTCCTCTCTACGTCCCTCTTGATAGTCACTGTCACCTCAAATCACCTGGCTAAATGGAGGTAAAGAAAAAGTCTAGAGTAGCACTTTGGAGGACAGAGTGGAAGTGGCTGTTTACGAAGCAGGGCTATGAGATGAGCGCATCTGAACCCCATTAATCCTGACGGTCAGTTGATTAGCCCTATTCATCAGATGGGGACACTGAGGTGCAGAGGGACAGGCTTGCTTACCCCGGACGATGCCGACAGTGTGGGCACAGCCCAGTCCCACAGCCACCAGGAGGAGGCTCCTGAGTGGGCAGGCGCGGAGGTACAGCCCAGAGAACGCCTGGGACCCTGGCACAGACTCCTTAGGAATGAAAAAGAGAAAGGTCCACAGAGACTCAAGCAGTACAGAAGAAGGTCACCCACAAGTTAAAAATAGATGTTTGTACTTTATGGTCCCAGCGTGCTAAAAATCCAGCTCGCTCACACGAACGGCCTGACGTGAGCCCGGCCTCCTTCAGCACTGGGCTAAGTGAGAGCCGCACCTGCCCCTCTCCCGACAATAGCAGGCTCGGCAGCTATTCTTCAACGTACTTGACACCCTTCTGTGAGGATTAAGCTACACTCTGTCGACACAGGGTAATTTTAATCCCAACACAGCTCACCATGTCGATCTGCAGTGAACAAACAACTTACTTTGGATGATTCTCTCACTGACAAACACCCTGAATCTCCCAGTAAAGCTTAGTGACACGACTTACCTTTCTGTTTTCATTTCAGGTACACTGGCCTATAAGGTCTAGTTTACCTGCTGATAATGCCTTGGAAAGACCACCAGGGGGCCCCACACCATTTTCAGCTTTATAGGGATGTGAATTTCCCTTTGATGACAAAGATGATGGGGAAACAAAACAAGGATCCAAAACAGATGCCTGTGTGTTTCCTGGGAGTGATAAGGTCAGGAACTGCCGCTCTGTGTCAGGTGAGGGAGTAACAGAGAGAATGACACCAACTCCTGAGACAGAGGACCTGAGGCATGGTGCAGCCACCGCCAGTGGCCATGGAAATTCCAGGGAATGCAGACCCTCAGTCACATGGTACAGCCACCATCTGCAGCCACAGAAATTCCAGGGAACGCAGACCCTCAGTCACATGGTACAGCTACCATCTGCGGCCACAGAAATGCCAGGGAATGCAGAGCCCCAGTCACATGGTACAGCCACCATCTATGGCCACAGAAATTCCAGGGACCGCAGACCCTCAGACACATGGTACAGCCACCATCTGCGACCACAGAAATTCCAGGGAATGCAGGCCCCAGTTGCATGGTACAGCCACCATCTGCGACCACAGAAATTCCAGGGAATGCAGGCTTAAAACAGTATGGACTAAAAGGGGCCACCAGGAAGAGGGAAGTCCTATCTTTAAAAAAAGAAAGATTTTTTTTAAAAAAAGAGGCATTGAGGCTCTGACCCATCTGAGCACAGAGTACGTGCTCGGCAGCATCTGTCAGAGCAGAGCAAGCACACACATGCTCTCCACACCCTGTGCTCCCGGCCCCCGTGGTCCCCGCACCCATGCTCCCCACCCCTGTGGTCCTGACACCCGTGCTCCCCACACCCACGATCCCCACACCCACGCTCCCCACACGTATCTATCCTCCCCATGCCTATGCTCCCTGCACCCGTGCTCCCCGCACTGTGTTCCCTGCGCCCATGGCTGCTCCTCGAGCTCTCTTCCACTGATTTCCTCTGTACGTCCCTCTTGATAGTCACTGTCACCTCGAATCACCTGGCTAAATGGAGGTAAAGAAAAAGTCTAGAGTAGCACTTTGGAGGACAGAGTGGAAGTGGCTGTTTACCAAGCAGGGCTATGAGATGAGCGCATCTGAACCCCATTAATCCTGACGGTCAGTTGATTAGCCCTATTCATCAGATGGGGACACTGAGGTGCAGAGGGACGGGCTTGCTTACCCCGGACGATGCCGACAGTGTGGGCACAGCCCAGTCCCACAGCCACCAGGAGGAGGCTCCTGAGTGGGCAGGCGCGGAGGTACAGCCCAGAGAACGCCTGGGACCCTGGCACAGACTCCTTAGGAATGAAAAAGAGAAAGGTCCACAGAGACTCAAGCAGTACAGAAGAAGGTCACCCACAAGTTAAAAATAGATGTTTGTACTTTATGGTCCCAGCGTGCTAAAAATCCAGCTCGCTCACACGAACGGCCTGACGTGAGCACGGCCTCCTTCAGCACTGGGCTAAGCGAGAGCCGCACCTGCCCCTCTCCTGACAACAGCAGGCTCGGCAGCTATTCTTCAACGTACTTGACACCCTTCTGTGAGGATTAAGCTACACTCTGTCGACACTGGGTAATTTTAATCCCAACACAGCTAACCATGTCGATCTGCAGTGAACAAACAACTTACTTTGGATGATTCTCTCACTGACAAACACCCTGAATCTCCCAGTAAAGCTTAGTGACACGACTTACCTTTCTGTTTTCATTTCAGGTACACTGGCCTATAAGGTCTAGTTTACCTGCTGATAATGCCTTGGAAAGACCACCAGGGGGCCCCACACCATTTTCAGCTTTATAGGGATGTGAATTTCCCTTTGATGACAAAGATGATGGGGAAACAAAACAAGGATCCAAAACAGATGCCTGTGTGTTTCCTGGGAGTGATAAGGTCAGGAACTGCCGCTCTGTGTCAGGTGAGGGAGTAACAGAGAGAATGACACCAACTCCTGAGACAGGACCTGATGCATGGTGCAGCCACCGCCTGTGGCCACGGAATTTCCAGGGAATGCAGGCCCCAGTTGCATGGTACAGCCACCATCTGTGACCACAGAAATTCCAGGGAATGCAGACCCTCAGTCACATGGTACAGTTACCATCTGTGGCCACAGAAATTCCAGGGACCGCAGACCCTCAGACACATGGTACAGCCACCATCTATGGCCATGGAAATTCCAGGGAATGCAGACCCTCAGTCACATGGTACAGCCACCATCTATGGCCATGGAAATTCCAGGGAACACAGACCCTCATTCACATGGTACAGCCACTACCTGTGGCCACGGAAATTCCAGGGAACATAGACACCAGTTGCGTGGTGCAGACACCACCCGCAGGCACAGAAATTCTGGGGAATGCAGACTCCAGTCGCATGGTGCAGCCACCACCTGTGGCCATGGAAATTCTGGGGAATGCAGGCCCCAGTCTCTAAAGTGTTATTTGTTTTATGAACTTGACTGCAGTGAATGTGGAAGAGTTTCTCTCTGTGCAGAGCTCAGTATCCAGAAGGGAAGTCGGCCCTAGGAATGCCTTCCTCCTCTTCAGAGCTCAGGGCCCAGGGCTGACGCCCTTGGGAGGGGTCCTTGTTTGGCAACTGTGCCTGTGGAGGGTTCCCCAACACTCACCGTGCACCTCCTAGGAGCGGAGACTACAACAGGGAGCCAGAGGCTAAACTCTGCTCAGACAACAGTGAGCTGATGGCCTTCCACTCTAAGTTCCAACTGCACGGAGTGTGTATTCCATGAATGCTTGTTAAATGAATGATTCATGTAAGGTCGTCTGTGCTGACCTTTGCTGGTCTGCTTACTGTGGGCTTCAGAGCATAGACCTCATTCCTGGAGCAGCCAGTTCTTCCCAGAGTGAGGGCTGCTGGAGTTTGGACAAAGTGCAGGGCTTCTGTCCTGCAGAAACGTGCTCAGGACCCTGCGCTGGGCACGCTGGGGGCCTCTCCAGCAGGAGATCCCCAGTCCTGACCTTGCAATACCAGTGAACCCCAGGGGAGTCCCAAGTGCTCAAAATCAAGTAAATGTCCGTTGTGATTTAACATATCAATTTTAGAAGAAAGGGCAGATTGCCACCTCCCTCCTCAAACTAGGGACCATAGATCGATCCACGGCCCTAACTGAGGCTCTGCCTTAAATCCTGCCAAAACTACCAGCCAAACACTCAAATTTGCATTAGAGTTAAAGGAAAAAACAAACTAACCCAAACACCTGTAAGAAATGGTCAAGTAATCTGTGATACATCAACCCAAAGATTAAACATTAAAACAATGAAGTAGCAAGATATTAAAAGAATATAAACTCTATGTACATCATGGCTCAAGGTTCTAAAATTACACAGAGACAAATGGAATGGAAGAGGGATAGGTTTACAGATACATATTTTATTTTTAGTTTTAATATTACTCCTCTAATGTATGATTTGACTAACCAGATGATAATTCAGCCAAAAAAAAAAAATCAAGTATGCCTAGAGATAAATATGTAAAGAATCCTTCTCTCTGATGCCAATGGAATTAGTTTGGGTCTGGCCCACAGTCTTCAATCTTTTAATGAAGACACAAAAACGATCTTTCAAGCTTCTAGAACAAAAAAAATAAAGAAAAGATTTAAAACCAGGACCCCAGAAGAAAAGGACCCGCTGTGTATCACAGCGTCTCTCCACGCCTCTCCACCTCGGACAGTGCTCCCTCTTTCCCCATTTTCATACCTACTGCACAAAGCACTTAGTAAAGAACTATCTCAATTCATGAGTCGCACAGCACAAAGGGCAGATGTCGCTGCCAAACATACCCTGCAGCCCCAAAACGAAGCAGCAACCCCCAGTGAAGGAAGAATGAGAGTCTGCTGGTTGTCATTTTAAATCTCACAACTCAATGTCTTTGCACTTTCCTGCTTTGCTGGTTTCAAGGGCTTATTAAAATTAACCCCCCTACTGGATATTGAAGAAAGAAAGCAGGACGGTTGTGCAGGCTCCCAAGAGGCAGAGCCCTCGTTCCGCCGCCACCGCTGTCTCTCTACCCACAGCAGACGGGTTAACAAATTAGTCTCCCTTAGAGCGCACTGTTTATGATCATCGCGAACAAATGGATGCAATTGCTTCTTTTGAGATGTAGCAAGTTTTGGGCCCTCAGCAGAAAAAACAAACAAACAAAAAACAGAGCACTGGCACAATAGTCATAACCTCTGCATGACACACACACAGAAGGAAAATTAAAGCCGTGGAGGCGGAGGCGTTGGGAAAGGGAAGGTGGAAGCAGGAAGGACGCCCACAGAATAGAGTGGTCAGAAACCGACCACGTCACCAAAGGGCGCCTTAGACGGTCCAGAGGACAAAATGCCCCTCTTTCCAGGGTAAACACCCATTTGCCAAACTAAGCCAGTGACCGCAAGCAGGAGTTTGTGTTTTTTTTTTTAAGGCGTCCAGTAACGATGAGAAGAGCAAAAAATGAGCTTAATAATGGGACTGACAGGGCCCTAGGCTGGTGACTCAGTTGATTTGCACAGCATCAAAACCTGGGTTCCTCAATGCGCTCCCTCTGCAGTTCAGGACAGCACTACAACTCACCCCATAAATCACTGCTTAAAAAAGCAGTTCTAAAAAAAGAGACGAGCCATTTGAAAGCAGCTGGAGGAGGACGACAGAGAGTGACTCTCAGAATCCAACTGCTTGTAGCCTCGGAACCATAACAAGAATATGAAACTAGCAGGTCCAGTGTGAGGCAGAACAGAGATGCTGTCACGGCCCTCAGGGGGCTGAGCGGGAAGCCCATGGCTCAGTCCCCACAGCGCCCTAATGGTGCCTGGAGGAGCCCACAGGCCTGTGTCCTTCGTGTGGGTTCCCCTGCCTAGTTTCCTGGGTATATTCAATGTATAGCCTTTATTCGCCAAGAAAAGAACATTCAAATCAAACTACTGTCATAACTGAAGGACTCTTAACACTCCAGTCCACACGTTCAAAAGCCCACAAATGTCAGTGCTGCCACTGTGCAGGTAACAATGTTTTTGATGCATCATGCAGGTAACCAGTAACGATGTTTTCATGTTTTCCGTAGCCATCTCATTCAGGATACTGAAATATCTGTGACGACTTGACACTTAGTTATCTGTGACTTTCAGATAGATTTCACAAGGCTACCTGGCCAAGAAGGCCTCACCCTCCTGATCCCGGGCACAGGCGCCCCTACGTGCCCCTGGAGCCTGGGGCGCGCACTCTCCATCACCTCCCGCTCTTCAATGTTAAATGTCCTCCCGGGGCGCCTGCGTGGTGGTCCCAGGCTCGGGTCCCTCCTGGAGAGCCGTTTCCACATTGCAGGGCAGGGGAAGCCCAGAGCCCGCGCCGCGGCGCCGCTTACCTCCCGGAGTTCCCGCTTTCTGGTCCTTCCCGTCCACGGAGGCTGGCGGGGAGGGCCTGGGACCCATTTTAGTTTTCAGTTTTGTCACGAGCCGGAAGGTGACAGCACATGCGAGCGCAAGAAACCCTTTTTGTAAATCTTCCAGCGGAAACGCGAGGGGCTGCCGGACCGCCTCGGAGACGCCAGGCGGGAACCCAGAGCACCCCCGTCGCGTCCTGCATTGCAGCAGCCGGGACCCCGCCCACACCACACGGGGCACGAGGCGACAGGAGGCGTGCGGGGACCCGGCCGTTTCTTTCTCGACATGCTGGGTGGTGGTGTGGGGCGGAGTTGGGGGACGGGGGCCACTTAGGAAGTCATCCCGCTGTACCCTCACTTCGGAGGGGAAGCCCGGCCCTGTCCTACAGCTCAGAGGCAGAACGACCCCCGAGGGCGCTCCAGGCGACCCCCTCTGCCAGGCTCCATTTAAAACATAAACCAGAGGGGATGAAAAGCTCACTATCTTCCGGATGGAGGTTCCTACCGTCATGTCCCTTCCTCCTCCACCCCACCCGGCAAGGACCCCGGGGCTGCCTTGCCGGCTCACGCTGCCCTGCAGGTACCCCTGCCCTGCCGCTCCCGGGCATCAGCTTCGACCCAGTTCTCCCGATCGCTTCCCCGCTCTTCTCCCCGGCTCTTCCCATCGCTTCCCCATCTTTCCCTGGGTCCTCCCATCGCTCCCCCTCTCTTCTGCCCTGCCCCCCATCCCCTTCGCCCTGTTCTCCCTCTCTCCGTCCGTCCCTCCCTCGCCGCCTGGAGGCGGGCGCGCACCTTGAGAATCCCCGCGGCTGGTCAGCACGCCGATGGCCTTGCCGGCCCCGGAGAGGTGCTCCAGGAACTTCCGCAAGGAGCCCTTGCGGGCCCGGGAGTCGTCCGCGTCCATGGCGAGGAGGCAGAGGGGAGTCGCTAGTCCGGGTGCGTGGCAGGCAATGGGGACCCCGCCCGCGCGCACCGGACTCCGAACTGCTGCCCCGCCCGCGCCCCTGCCCGGCGCCAGCGCCAATGGGCGGTGACGGGCGGGGCCCGAGCGCACGGGAGGGGCTGCGGGGGCGGGGACGCGGCTCGGGGCAGGAGCAGGGAAAGGGCAGGGAAAGCACAGAGGCTGGCGGCGGGGGCGGGTGGGGACCGCGCTAGCGGTGGGGAGGTCGCAGATGCGGGGGTACCGCCACAGGTGGGCGGGGTCCCTGCGGGTGGGGCCGCGTTGCTGGTGCGCGAGCCTCGCGGGTGGGTTGGAGGACTCTGGTTGGGGGCTTTAGAGATGCCCGGAGCGCCACAGGTGGGCGGGGTCCCTGCGGGTGGGGCCGCGTTGCTGGTGCGCGAGCCTCGCGGGTGGGTTGGAGGACTCTGGTTGGGGGCTTTAGAGATGCCCGGAGCGCCACAGGTGGGCGGGGTCCCTGCGGGTGGGGCCGCGTTGCTGGTGCGCGAGCCTCGCGGGTGGGTTGGAGGACTCTGGTTGGGGGCTTTAGAGATGCCCGGAGCGCCACAGGTGGGCGGGGTCCCTGCGGGTGGGGCCGCGTTGCTGGTGCGCGAGCCTCGCGGGTGGGTTGGAGGACTCTGGTTGGGGGCTTTAGAGATGCCCGGAGTGCCACAGGTGGGGGCAGGGGCAGCGTCCGGGGGAGGGGAGACCGCAGGGGGGCGAGGTCACAACGTTTGCTGGGTGCGCCATGGCGGGGCGGAATAGAACGCGGGGAGCATCTCCCGGGGGCAAGGGAGGCCGTGAGTGGGCGCGAACGCCAGGGCGGGTGGAAACCCCGCACTTGCTGGGAGCGCCCATGGCGGGGCGGGATGGAATTGGGGCGCAGAGACCCTACCTGGACGCGGAGGCTCGCGGCAGGCCCGGCTGCTCCTGCTGTTGTCGGCGCCAAGCCCGGCCGCTCGCACATCTTCTTGTTGGCCACAGAATTCCTCCGGGGACTGCGCTGGGAGCCCTGGGCGCGGCTTCCTCGATCCCCGCCCCAAGTTTTCTCTGCAGCCTGAAGTCAGGAAGGACGCACAGAGAGGGATCCTTCAGGTGGTGGGAAAAGCTGAGCGCGGCGGGCTTAGCTATGACGAAACTGAGATTTCCCGGGCCCACGGGGGCCACTTAGGAAGTGATCCCGCTGTACCCTCACTTCGGAGGGGAAGCCCGGCCCTGTCCTACAGCTCAGAGGCAGAACGACCCCCGAGGGCGCTCCAGGCGACCCCCTCTGCCAGGCTCCATTTAAAACATAAACCAGAGGGGATGAAAAGCTCACTATCTTCCGGATGGAGGTTCCTACCGTCATGTCCCTTCCTCCTCCGCCCCACCCGGCAAGGACCCCGGGGCTGCCTTGCCAGCTCACGCTGCCCCGCAGGTACCCCTGCCCTGCCGCTCCCGGGCATCAGCTTCGACCCAGTTCTCCGGATCGCTTCCCCGCTCTTCTCCCCGGCTCTTCCCATCGCTTCCCCATCTTTCCCCGGGTCCTCCCATCGCTCCCCCTCTCTTCTGCCCTGCCCCCCATCCCCTTCGCCCTGTTCTCCCTCTCTCCGTCCGTCCCTCCCTCGCCGCCTGGAGGCGGGCGCGCACCTTGAGAATCCCCGCGGCTGGTCAGCACGCCGATGGCCTTGCCGGCCCCGGAGAGGTGCTCCAGGAACTTCCGCAAGGAGCCCTTGCGGGCCCGGGAGTCGTCCGCGTCCATGGCGAGGAGGCAGAGGGGAGTCGCTAGTCCGGGTGCGTGGCAGGCAATGGGGACCCCGCCCGCGCGCACCGGACTCGAACTGCTGCCCGCCCGCGCCCCTGCCCGGCGCCAGCGCCAATGGGCGGTGACGGGCGGGGCCCGAGCGCACGGGAGGGGCTGCGGGGGCGGGGACGCGGCTCGGGGCAGGAGCAGGGAAAGGGCAGGGAAAGCACAGAGGCTGGCGGCGGGGGCGGGTGGGGACCGCGCTAGCGGTGGGGGAGGTCGCAGATGCGGGGTACCGCCACAGGTGGGGGCAGGGGCAGCGTCCGGGGGAGGGGAGACCGCAGGGGGGCGAGGTCACAACGTTTGCTGGGTGCGCCATGGCGGGGCGGAATAGAACGCGGGGAGCATCTCCCGGGGGGGCAAGGGAGACCGTGAGTGGGCGCGAACGCCGGGGCGGGTGGAAACCCCGCACTTGCTGGGAGCGCCCATGGCGGGGCGGGATGGAATTGGGGCGCAGAGACCCTACCTGGACGCGGAGGCTCGCGGCAGGCCCGGCTGCTCCTGCTGTTGTCGGCGCCGAGCCCGGCCGCTCGCACAGCTTCTTGTTGGCCACAGAATTCCTCCGGGGACTGCGCTGGGAGCCCTGGGCGCGGCTTCCTCGATCCCCGCCCCCAAGTTTTCTCTGCAGCCTGAAGTCAGGAAGGACGCACAGAGAGGGGATCCTTCAGGTGGTGGGAAAAGCTGAGCGCGGCGGGCTTAGCTATGACGAAACTGAGATTTCCCGGGCCCACGGGGGCTGCGACACTCCTGGGCCACCGGCCCGGCCCTTTGGGAGAAGAAGCCTTGGGGTGCAGGAGAGTATCGGGGCGCGACCCTCAGAGACGCCTGGGCGCGCGAAAGTCAGAGTGGGGCAGGAGGAGGCGCAACAGGACTGGCCTGGCGGGGAGACGGGACGACCCTTCCTCCCCACGGACACGCGCGCTGCTGTACACTGTGCCAACCTTGGCTGACTTCACTGGCCAACTCCACGTGCTGAAATATGCACATGCAATGCGCTGTGCGGTTGTCCATCCACAGCTTAACAGCCTGGTGCCAGTTACCCTGCGAAGGGAGAGGGGGCAGCCCCCACAAAAGCACGGGCTTATGGGGCCCCGGTTCCTTCAGTGCTCACCCCACGAAGTAGGGCTGCCAAACGGCCCCACTCGAGGGCTTACCGGAGGATGGTCCTGCGCAGTGGGTGTTTGTTGAACAGATAAGAGACAACAAAAGAGACTAAGAAGAGGTTTGCTCTATGAACCCTTGAAAGTGAAGCAATCGCAGAGGAGAGTTTCACCAAAGGGCAATCCTGGGGAAAAGATGGAGAGGCATGGATTTTTCTTGGATGTGTGCCTCGTCCTGGGGCTCATCCGCTGAGCATCAAATATTCATTGCAAAAGAGGAAAAAATATGCTGCGGACAATGCTGGATGTCTGCTCTCCCCATAGCCAGAAATAATGGGAAATTCCTAACCCCTCGTGGTCCTCAGAATCACCTGTCCTATGCACACCCCACTAAACCACTGAAGTCCAGTTTCTGGGAGCGCAGCCAGGAATGTGTATTTTTAATCAAACCACCTAGGTTACTCTGATGAGTGCAAAGTCAGAGTGGGGCAGGAGGAGGCGCAACAGGACTGGCCTGGCGGGAGACGGGACGACCCTTCCTCCCCACGGACACGCGCGCTGCTGTACACTGTGCCGACCTTGGCTGACTTCACTGGCCAACTCCACGTGCTGAAATATGCACATGCAATGCGCTGTGCGGTTGTCCATCCACAGCTTAACAGCCTGGTGCCAGTTACCCTGCGAAGGGAGAGGGGCAGCCCCACAAAAGCACGGGCTTATGGGGCCCCGGTTCCTTCAGTGCTCACCCCACGAAGTAGGGCTGCCAAACGGCCCCACTCGAGGGCTTACCGGAGGATGGTCCTGCGCAGTGGGTGTTTGTTGAACAGATAAGAGACAACAAAAGAGACTAAGAAGAGGTTTGCTCTATGAACCCTTGAAAGTGAAGCAATCGCAGAGGAGAGTTTCACCAAAGGGCAATCCTGGGGAAAAGATGGAGAGGCATGGATTTTTCTTGGATGTGTGCCTCGTCCTGGGGCTCATCCCGCTGAGCATCAAATATTCATTGCAAAAGAGGAAAAAAAAATATGCTGCGGACAATGCTGGATGTCTGCTCTCCCCATAGCCAGAAATAATGGGAAATTCCTAACCCCTCGTGGTCCTCAGAATCACCTGTCCTATGCACACCCCCACTAAACCACTGAAGTCCAGTTTCTGGGAGCGCAGCCAGGGAATGTGTATTTTTAATCAAACCACCTAGGTTACTCTGATGAGTGCAAAGTCAGAGAGCGCTGCTCTCATGCCCTGAGCCTGAGCATTATTCTATTAATAAAAAAGGAGAGGAGTATCCTGGGTGTCTTTAGGTGGCAGTTGAGTGGCCTTTGCCTTCTGGCGGGTGGAAAAGCAGACCGAGGCTCTAAGCACCTGCACCCACCGCTGGGCTCAGGATCTGTGCTGGAGAATAGAAGGGCTAATTTAATTATTCATGCCTTTTTAGAGCATATGACATGTGGAGAAGGTGGGGCACACTTAGTTTTATTTCAACCAAATACCCTTATCTCCTTATACAATTGATATTTTTATATTGAACATTAGGGGATGGGTCATTTGTCATCAGATTGTCTATACTACAGAAAACGATAGACACAACCTAACAGTTCAAACATGATGAGTTAAATAAATAATGGTAAAGATAGACGCTACAATAATATTTAGTGCTGTTACCGCTACGAAGATAAGTGTCTACTGACATGGAAATATGTTCAGGATATGCAAATAAGTGAAAAGGCAGGCCTAGGCACAGTTCGAGCCTGTGCGTGCCAGTGTGTGTGTGTATGAGTCTGCATACATGTGTAAATGTTTCTGAGCATTTTATTTCCTTTCTTTTGTTTAGTATAAGTAATGCCATTTTTCTCTCCGATGAACAGGTATTGTTTAGGGAATAAAAATAGTTAATTAAAAACAATAAAATTTCGAGTGTCAAGACCACCAAGGTTACGGATTTTGTTCAAAAGTTTGTCTGTATATAAGGGCTTGGGTCAGGATGGTCACTGACGGTCCTCACACATCTGTTCTTATGAGTTTGGCCCATTGCTCAGTCAGGGAATTAACATATATTAATATATACCTGTACATAAGATGGAAAAGAATAGCTATGACTCTTTTTTTTTTTTTGACAAGTCATGTATTTTAATGGTGCTAAAACTAGAGGTTTGCTTTTTTTTTTTTTGACAAGTCATGTATTTTAATGGTGCTAAAACTAGAGGTTTGCTTTTTTTTTTTTTAAATATTTGGCCTTAGCAATGAATCCTCTAATTCAACAGGAAGATATTCTCATGTGTGTCCGTGTGAAGAGACCATCAAACAGGCTTTGTGTGAGCAACATGGCTGTTTATTTCACCTGGGTGCAGGTGGGCTGAGTCCGAAAAGAGAGTCAGCAAAGGGAGATAAGGGTGGGGCTGTTTTATAGGGTTTGGGTAGGTAAAGGAAAATTACAGTCAAAGGGGGGTTGTTCTCTGGCGGGCAGGAGTGGAGGTCACAAGGTGCTCAGTGGGGGAGCTTTTTGAGCCAGCATGAGCCAGGAAAAGGAATTTCACAAGATACTATCATCGCTTAAGACAAGTACCAGCCATTTACACTTCTTTTGTGGTGGAATGTCATCAGTTAAGGCGAGGCAGGGCATTTACAATTCTTTTGTGATTCTTCAGTTACTTCAGGCCATCTGGGCGTATACTTGCAAGTCACAGGGGATGCTATGGCTTGGCTTGGGCTCATCCGCTGAGCATCAAATATTCATTGCAAAAGAGGAAAAAATATGCTGCGGACAATGCTGGATGTCTGCTCTCCCCATGGCCAGAAATAATGGGAAATTCCTAACCCCTCGTGGTCCTCAGAATCACCTGTCCTATGCACACCCCACTAAACCACTGAAGTCCAGTTTCTGGGAGCGCAGCCAGGAATGTGTATTTTTAATCAAACCACCTAGGTTACTCTGATGAGTGCAAAGTCAGAGAGCGCTGCTCTCATGCCCTGAGCCTGAGCATTATTCTATTAATAAAAAGGAGAGGAGTATCCTGGGTGTCTTTAGGTGGCAGTTGAGTGGCCTTTGCCTTCTGGCGGGCGGAAAAGCAGACCGAGGCTCTAAGCACCTGCACCCACCGCTGGGCTCAGGATCTGTGCTGGAGAATAGAAGGGCTAATTTAATTATTCATGCCTTTTAGAGCATATGACATGTGGAGAAGGTGGGGCACACTTAGTTTTATTTCAACCAAATACCCTTATCTCCTTATACAATTGATATTTTTATATTGAACATTAGGGATGGGTCATTTGTCATCAGATTGTCTATACTACAGAAAACGATAGACACAACCTAACAGTTCAAACATGATGAGTTAAATAAATAATGGTAAAGATAGACGCTACAATAATATTTAGTGCTGTTACCGCTACGAAGATAAGTGTCTACTGACATGGAAATATGTTCAGGACATGCAAATAAGTGAAAAGGCAGGCCTAGGCACAGTTCGAGCCTGTGCGTGCCAGTGTGTGTGTGTATGAGTCTGCATACATGTGTAAATGTTTCTGAGCATTTTATTTCCTTTCTTTTGTTTAGTATAGGTAATGCCATTTTTCTCTCCGATGAACAGGTATTGTTTAGGGAGCACTAAAATAGTTAATTAAAAACAGTAAAATTTAGAGTGTCAAGACCCCCAAGGTTACGGATTTTGTTCAAAAGTTTGTCTGTATATAAGGGCTTGGGTCAGGATGGTCACTGACGGTCCTCACACATCTGTTCTTATGAGTTTGGCCCATTGCTCAGTCAGTCAGGGAATTAACATATATCAATATATACCTGTACGTAAGATGGAAAAGAATAGCTATAACTCTTTTTTTTTTTTTAAATATTTGGCCTTAGCAATGAATCCTCTAATTCAACAGGAAGATATTCTCATGTGCGTCCGTGTGAAGAGACCACCAAACAGGGTTTGTGTGAGCAACATGGCTGTTTATTTCACCTGGGTGCAGGCGGGCTGAGTCCGAAAAGAGAGTCAGCAAAGGGAGATAAGGGTGGGGCTGTTTTATAGGGTTTGGGTAGGTAAAGGAAAATTACAGTCAAAGGGGGGTTGTTCTCTGGCGGGCAGGAGTGGAGGTCACAAGGTGCTCAGTGGGGGAGCTTTTTGAGCCAGCATGAGCCAGGGAAAGGAATTTCACAAGATACTATCATCACTTAAGACAAGTACCAGCCATTTACACTTCTTTTGTGGTGGAATGTCATCAGTTAAGGCGAGGCAGGGCATTTACAATTCTTTTGTGATTCTTCAGTTACTTCAGGCCATCTGGGTGTATACTTGCAAGTCACAGGGGATGCTATGGCTTGGCTTGGGCTCAGAGGCCTGACAGCTATTACATGCCGTGCTGGCCCTACAGCTTCTACCTAGGACCTGAGGTGTGTGTTTGTTCTTTATTGTCCCCTGACAGATGACTCCAAACTGTGGCCCACACCAGCACACAGTTATACCACAGGAATGATTACTCCTTGGGCCAGGAGTGCAGACTTCACTGGGTCCTCTGCCCCAGCGGCTCTCCGCGGCTGCAGCAAGTGTCTGCTCAGGGCTGCCATGTCTTCTGAAGGCTCAGGCTCATCAGGGGAGGAGCTGCTTCCACGATCACTTCTATGTTGCTGGCAGAATTCTATTGCTTGCAGGCTGTTGGACTGAAGGCCCCAGTCTCTCCGTAGCATCAGCTTCAGGCTACCCTTTGCCCTGGGCAGGTGACTGGCTTTGCCAGAACTAGCACCTATCAAGAGTCAGGGGGAGAGTTCCAGTGGACGGAACCTGCAGCCCCTCCCAATCCAATCTCAGGAGAGACCGCCATCTCTTTTGCCTGGTTCTATTCATTAGAAGTGAGCCGCTGAGTCCAGCCCTCTTCGAGGGTCTGGCTGTGCACACTAGGGGCAGGGACCAAGGAGAGCCACTTGGGAGGGGAGGTGCTGCCTGGGACCTGCCTAGGACAAGGTGAAGGAGAACATGCATAGGGACAGACGCCCTTCCCGCTTCCCCTCTGTGGTGAGTGCAGGAGTTGCGGATGTGCCCTAAAGGAGTTGTGGCATCCCAGGAGGGAAGCAGCTCCCAGCCATGAGGGCACCATGACCCAGTGCCCCAGCATGTCGGGCTGCACATTTCAGGGCTACCTGAGCTGCAGCCTCTTCCCCTTCCCTGCTGTCTCTGCCTGTGCATGGAGTGGGCATCTCAAATCTGCAGAGGCCAAACTGAGCTCAGGCCTCTGCACTCCAGCCTGGGCAACAGAGCGAGACTCCGTCTCAAAAAAAAAAAAAAAAAAAAAAAAAAAAAAAAAAAAAAAAAAAAAAAAAAAAAAAAAAAAAAAAAAAAAAAAAAAAAAAAAAAAAAAAAAAAAAAAAAAAAAAAAAAAAAAAAAAAAAAAAAAAAAAAAAAAAAAAAAAAAAAAAAAAAAAAAAAAAAAAAAAAAAAAAAAAAAAAAAAAAAAAAAAAAAAAAAAAAAAAAAAAAAAAAAAAAAAAAAAAAAAAAAAAAAAAAAAAAAAAAAAAAAAAAAAAAAAAAAAAAAAAAAAAAAAAAAAAAAAAAAAAAAAAAAAAAAAAAAAAAAAAAAAAAAAAAAAAAAAAAAAAAAAAAAAAAAAAAAAAAAAAAAAAAAAAAAAAAAAAAAAAAAAAAAAAAAAAAAAAAAAAACAGGATGGTCACTGACGGTCCTCACACATCTGTTCTTATGAGTTTGGCCCATTGCTCAGTCAGGGAATTAACATATATTAATATATACCTGTACATAAGATGGAAAAGAATAGCTATGACTCTTTTTTTTTTTTTGACAAGTCATGTATTTTAATGGTGCTAAAACTAGAGGTTTGCTTTTTTTTTTTTTTTAAATATTTGGCCTTAGCAATGAATCCTCTAATTCAACAGGAAGATATTCTCATGTGTGTCCGTGTGAAGAGACCATCAAACAGGCTTTGTGTGAGCAACATGGCTGTTTATTTCACCTGGGTGCAGGTGGGCTGAGTCCGAAAAGAGAGTCAGCAAAGGGAGATAAGGGTGGGGCTGTTTTATAGGGTTTGGGTAGGTAAAGGAAAATTACAGTCAAAGGGGGGTTGTTCTCTGGCGGGCAGGAGTGGAGGTCACAAGGTGCTCAGTGGGGGAGCTTTTTGAGCCAGCATGAGCCAGGAAAGGAATTTCACAAGATACTATCATCGCTTAAGACAAGTACCAGCCATTTACACTTCTTTTGTGGTGGAATGTCATCAGTTAAGGCAAGGCAGGGCATTTAAAATTCTTTTGTGATTCTTCAGTTACTTCAGGCCATCTGGGCGTATACTTGCAAGTCACAGGGGATGCTATGGCTTGGCTTGGGCTCAGAGGCCTGACAGCTATTACATGCCATGCTGGCCCTACAGCTTCTACCTAGGACCTGAGGTGTGTGTTTGTTCTTTATTGTCCCCTGACAGATGACTCCAAACTGTGGCCCACACCAGCACACAGTTATACCACAGGAATGATTACTCCTTGGGCCAGGAGTGCAGACTTCACTGGGTCCTCTGCCCCAGCGGCTCTCCGCGGCTGCAGCAAGTGTCTGCTCAGGGCTGCCATGTCTTCTGAAGGCTCAGGCTCATCAGGGGAGGAGCTGCTTCCACGCTCACTTCTATGTTGCTGGCAGAATTCTATTGCTTGCAGGCTGTTGGACTGAAGGCCCCAGTCTCTCCGTAGCATCAGCTTCAGGCTACCCTCTGCCCTGGGCAGGTGACTGGCTTTGCCAGAACTAGCACCTATCAAGAGTCAGGGGGAGAGTTCCAGTGGACGGAACCTGCAGCCCCTCCCAATCCAATCTCAGGAGAGACCGCCATCTCTTTTGCCTGGTTCTATTCATTAGAAGTGAGCCGCTGAGTCCAGCCCTCTTCGAGGGTCTGGCTGTGCACACTAGGGGCAGGGACCAAGGGGAGCCACTTGGGAGGGGAGGTGCTGCCTGGGACCTGCCTAGGACAAGGTGAAGGAGAACATGCATAGGGACAGACGCCCTTCCCACTTCCCCTCTCTGGTGAGTGCAGGAGTTGCGGATGTGCCCTAAAGGAGTTGTGGCATCCCAGGAGGGAAGCAGCTCCCAGCCATGAGGGCACCATGACCCAGTGCCCCAGCATGTCGGGCTGCACATTTCAGGGCTACCTGAGCTGCAGCCTCTTCCCTTCCCTGCTGTCTCTGCCTGTGCATGGAGTGGGCATCTCAAATCTGCAGAGGCCAAACTGAGCTCAGGCCTCTGCACTCCCGCACAATCCCCACTGCTCAGTCTTCATCAGCTCAGCTCCTGGTGACTCCATCTTCCCAGGGGCTCAGGCTGAAGCCTTGCAGTTCTCCTCCACCCCGGCATCTAAGTCCCTCAGGAAAGTCCCTCTTGACTCTTCCTTGCATCTAGAGCCACTGGGGCCAAGCCACCACCTCTGACCTGGACCGGAATAGGCTCCCTCCCAGCCCCTGCTCTGCCCCCAACTCCACCCCACCTCCATGCCTCATGTGTCCTCAACTTCAAAGTCAGGGTGCACCTATCAGGATGTAATTCAGACATCTTCTCTGCTGACTCGGAGTCACAGGCCCCACACATGGCACACTGGCCTGTCCTCTGGTCCCTTCAGATCCTGGTGCTGCCCAGAGGCCCATGCAGGCACCCGACAACCTCAGGCCCAGCCTGCTCTTTCCTCAGCCCAGACCCTCTCTCCCTACCCACTCTGTCCACCTTCCTCAGGACTGTCCTGCAACGTCTCCTGCATGGTGAGGCATCCGCAGATTAGCCTCTTAGAAATTTTGGGCTCCATGCACACTCCTGTTCCCTCCCTGCTTCTCTTCAAACATCTTCATCCGTGTCACACATGGGGCATTTCACCTATTTGTTGGGCTTGTCCAGAGGTCCCCCTGCTGAACTCTGAATGCCGTGGGTTCAGAGATCTTTGACTATTCCCTGCTGCAGGCCCAGAGCAGCAGCAGAGCCCAGGACAGAGTGAACGTGTCATGGGTGCTGCTGAATGAATGAATGAATGAATGAATGAATGAATGAATGAATGAATGAATGAATGAATGAATGAATGAATGAATGAATGAATGAATGAATGAATGAATGAATGAATGAATGAATGAATGAATGAATGAATGAATGAATGAATGAATGAATGAATGAATGAATGAATGAATGAATGAATGAATGAATGAATGAATGAATGAATGAATGAATGAATGAATGAATGAATGAATGAATGAATGAATGAATGAATGAATGAATGAATGAATGAATGAATGAATGAATGAATGAATGAATGAATGAATGAATGAATGAATGAATGAATGAATGAATGAATGAATGAATGAATGAATGAATGAATGAATGAATGAATGAATGAATGAATGAATGAATGAATGAATGAATGAATGAATGAATGAATGAATGAATGAATGAATGAATGAATGAATGAATGAATGAATGAATGAATAGGCCCCAGTCTCTCCGTAGCATCAGCTTCAGGCTACCCTCTGCCCTGGGCAGGTGACTGGCTTTGCCAGAACTAGCACCTATCAAGAGTCAGGGGGAGAGTTCCAGTGGACGGAACCTGCAGCCCCTCCCAATCCAATCTCAGGAGAGACCGCCATCTCTTTTGCCTGGTTCTATTCATTAGAAGTGAGCCGCTGAGTCCAGCCCTCTTCGAGGGTCTGGCTGTGCACACTAGGGGCAGGGACCAAGGAGAGCCACTTGGGAGGGGAGGTGCTGCCTGGGACCTGCCTAGGACAAGGTGAAGGAGAACATGCATAGGGACAGACGCCCTTCCCACTTCCCCTCTCTGGTGAGTGCAGGAGTTGCGGATGTGCCCTAAAGGAGTTGTGGCATCCCAGGAGGGAAGCAGCTCCCAGCCATGAGGGCACCATGACCCAGTGCCCCAGCATGTCGGGCTGCACATTTCAGGGCTACCTGAGCTGCAGCCTCTTCCCCTTCCCTGCTGTCTCTGCCTGTGCATGGAGTGGGCATCTCAAATCTGCAGAGGCCAAACTGAGCTCAGGCCTCTGCACTCCCGCACAATCCCCCACTGCTCAGTCTTCATCAGCTCAGCTCCTGGTGACTCCATCTTCCCAGGGGCTCAGGCTGAAGCCTTGCAGTTCTCCTCCACCCCGGCATCTAAGTCCCTCAGGAAAGTCCCTCTTGACTCTTCCTTGCATCTAGAGCCACTGGGGCCAAGCCACCACCTCTGACCTGGACCAGAATAGGCTCCCTCCCCAGCCCCTGCTCTGCCCCCAACTCCACCCCACCTCCATGCCTCATGTGTCCTCAACTTCAAAGTCAGGGTGCACCTATCAGGATGTAATTCAGACATCTTCTCTGCTGACTCGGAGTCACAGGCCCCACACATGGCACACTGGCCTGTCCTCTGGTCCCTTCAGATCCTGGTGCTGCCCAGAGGCCCATGCAGGCACCCGACAACCTCAGGCCCAGCCTGCTCTTTCCTCAGCCCAGACCCTCTCTCCCTACCCACTCTGTCCACCTTCCTCAGGACTGTCCTGCAACGTCTCCTGCATGGTGAGGCGTCCGCAGATTAGCCTCTTAGAAATTTTGGGCTCCATGCACACTCCTGTTCCCTCCCTGCTTCTCTTCAAACATCTTCATCCGTGTCACACATGGGGCATTTCACCTATTTGTTGGGCTTGTCCAGAGGTCCCCTGCTGAACTCTGAATGCCGTGGGTTCAGAGATCTTTGACTATTCCTGCTGCAGGCCCAGAGCAGCAGCAGAGCCCAGGACAGAGTGAACGTGTCATGGGTGCTGCTGAATGAATGAATGAGTGAGTAGGTCGCTCAGAGGAGATGAGGACCGGAGCTGCCCTCTGACTGCTACAGTAGACAGGAGCTGAAGGAGGAGTCTGAAGGGTGGGATGTGCCCACTCGGTACATATACCCTGCTCCACACATCCCCAAAGAAACCCAATCTCACCAGAGTGGTCTCTTGAGGATTATTAGTAAGAACCTTTTTCTCAATATATCATATATGCAGGATGATTTCTTACTTTCCTTTAAAAGGTCAATCGTTTTTCGACTTGGAATTCTCCACTGCTGGTCCACGCCACTGTATTCTCCCAGAGGGCATCCCCGAGTTGGAGAAAGGGTCATTCCCAGGAATGGATAAAATCCAGAAGGGCATCATCAGATGGGGCAGCTTCTCCTATCATCCTCCCTTCCTGCTTGGGTTACCCTGAGTGACTTGGTTTGGAGGTCTACCAAATGCGGACATATCAAATTTGGATAAAAGCCTAAGCAGTTGAAGAGGTTGCAGTGCTAGCAGGAAGGTCTTTGGCTCCTGCACCCTCCTCCCTGCAGTCTCTGCTGGACCCAGGACTCTGACTCCACCTTCCTCAGGACTGTCCTGCAACGTCTCCTGCATGGTGAGGCGTCCGCAGATTAGCCTCTTAGAAATTTTGGGCTCCATGCACACTCCTGTTCCCTCCCTGCTTCTCTTCAAACATCTTCATCCGTGTCACACATGGGGCATTTCACCTATTTGTTGGGCTTGTCCAGAGGTCCCCCTGCTGAACTCTGAATGCCGTGGGTTCAGAGATCTTTGACTATTCCCTGCTGCAGGCCCAGAGCAGCAGCAGAGCCCAGGACAGAGTGAACGTGTCATGGGTGCTGCTGAATGAATGAATGAATGAATGAATGGGTGAGTCAATGAGAGAGTGAATGGCTTAGTGAATGAGTGAGTGAATGACTGAATGGGTGAGTGAGTCAGTCAGTGAATGAGTGAGTGACCGAGGGAATAAATGAGTGAGTGAGTGAGTGAGTGAATTGCTGAATGAATGAATGAATGAATGAATGAATGAAGGAGTGAGTGAGTGAAGGAGTAAATGAGTGAGTAAATGAGTGAATGGGTGAGTGAGTCAGTCAGTGAATGAGTGAGTGGATGAGGGAAGGAGTAAATGAGTGAGTAAGTAGGTAAATGAGTGAATGAGTGAATGTGAGTGAGTGAGTGAATTGCTGAGTGAGTGAATGAGTGAGTGAATGGGTGAATGAATAAGTGAGTAAGTGAATGAATGAGTGACTTAGTGAATGAGTGGGTGAATAAGTGAGTGAGTGAGTGAATGAATGAATGAGTGAGTGACCGAGGGAATAAATGATGAGTGAATGAATGACTTAGTGAATGGATGAGTGGGTGAATGAGTGAGTGAACAAATGAGTGGGTGAGTGAATGGGTGAGGGAAAGAGTGAGTGAATGAGTCTGTGAGCGAACAAGTGAAGAGTGAGTGAAGAAGTGAGTGAATGAAAGAATGAGTGAATGAATCAGTAAATGAGTGAGTGTGTGAGTAAAGGGTGAGTGAATGAATTAATGAGGAAATGAGTGAGTGAATGAATGAGTGAGTGAAAGAGTGAGTTAGTGAATGGGTGAGTGAGTCAGTCAGTGAATGAGGGAATGAATAAGTGAATGAGTGAGTGAATGAGAGAGTGAATGGCTTAGTGAATGAGTGATTGAGTGAATGGGTTAGTGAATGAGCGAGTGAATGGGTGAGTGGGTCAATGGGTGAGTGAATGGGTGAGTGAGTGAATGGGTGAGTGAGTGAATGGGTGAGTGAGTGAATGGGTGAGTGAGTGAATGGGTGAGTGAGTGAATGGGTGAGTGAATGGGTGAGTGAGTGAATGGGTGAGTGAGTGAATGGGTGAGTGAGTGAATGGGTGAGTGAATGAGTGAGTAAAAGGGTGAGGGAATGAGCAAACGACTGAGTGAGTGAATGAGTGAGTGAATGAGTGAGTGAGTGAATGAGTGAGTGAATGAGTGAGTGAATGAGTGAGTGAGTGAATGAGTGAGTCACTGAATGAGTTAACTAGTGAATGAATAAGTGAGTGAATGAGTGAGTAGGTCGCTCAGAGGAGATGAGGACCGGAGCTGCCCTCTGACTGCTACAGTAGACAGGAGCTGAAGGAGGAGTCTGAAGGGTGGGATGTGCCCACTCGGTACATATACCCTGCTCCACACATCCCCAAAGAAACCCAATCTCACCAGAGTGGTCTCTTGAGGATTATTAGTAAGAACCTTTTTTCTCAATATATCATATATGCAGGATGATTTCTTACTTTCCTTTAAAAGGTCAATCGTTTTTTCGACTTGGAATTCTCCACTGCTGGTCCACGCCACTGTATTCTCCCAGAGGGGCATCCCCCGAGTTGGAGAAAGGGTCATTCCCAGGAATGGATAAAATCCAGAAGGGCATCATCAGATGGGGCAGCTTCTCCTATCATCCTCCCCTTCCTGCTTGGGTTACCCTGAGTGACTTGGTTTGGAGGTCTACCAAATGCGGACATATCAAATTTGGATAAAAGCCTAAGCAGTTGAAGAGGTTGCAGTGCTAGCAGGAAGGTCTTTGGCTCCCTGCACCCTCCTCCCCTGCAGTCTCTGCTGGACCCAGGACTCTGACTCCACCTTCGGCCTTGGGGGTTTCCTCCCTTCCTTCCCAGCCACTGAGCCGCCTTGGGCTAATCTGCAACCTCAGAGGCACAGCCCTCCTCCTTTCCTCCTGCCTCTTCCTCCGTTCCCACTTGCCTTCTGCTTCTTTTGGGACTTTGGAAAGTCCAAGAATAAGCAAAATCGTAGACCAGAAAACGCTGCCTTCAGCCCATTCCCCTCCCACCAGCTTCCCTTCAGATTCCCTGATCTTTCAAAATTATTTTGCTTTGTATCTAGATGCTAAACTTTATATAGAAAACAGGTGGAGTTGATTTCTTGGCCGGGTACAGTGGCTCACACCTATAATCCCAGCCCTTTGAAGGCTAAGGTGAAAAGATTGCTTGAGGTCACATGTTTGAGACTAGCCTGAGCAACACAGGGAGACCTCATCTCTACAAAATTCAAAAAAAAGAAAAATTGGCCTGGAACGATGGCACATCTGTAGTCCCAACTACTTGGGAGGCTGAGGCAGAAGGATCACTTGAACTCAGGAGTTTGAGATTACAGTGAGTTACGATTATATCATTGCACTCCAGCTTGAGTAAGAGAGTGAGAGACTGTCTCCTAAGAAAATAAAAATAAAAAGTGCTGGAGTCCATATCCAAGCCCACAGTCAATTGCGACATGTGGATCTTTTATTTTTATAATCCGCCTCTCTTGTCTAAGTGCCAAATGACACTCCCATTGTGTGTAACTACTTCCACCTTTGTCTGGCTTCTCTTTCTTTATGTATTAAGAATCACGTTTCATAGAGTTCTGAGAAAATAAATAAATAAATCAGCTGTGTGCCGTGGCTCATGTCTATAATCTCAGCGCTTAAGGAGGCTAACATAATGATTGCTTGAGACCAGCAGTTTGAGACCGGCTTTGGCCACATAACGAGATCCTGTCTCTACAAAAAATAAAAAAGTAAAATAAAACATTAGCAGGACATGGCACACCTGTAGACCCAGCTACTCAGTTGGTGGAAGCCTGAGGATTGGTTCGACTCTGGAAGGTTGAGACTGCAGTGAGCTGTGATCATACCACTACATTTTGGCCTGGGTGACACAGTGAGACTCTCTTTCTAAGTAAGTAACTAACTAACTAACCAAATTAATTAATTAATTAATTAAATAAAAACAGGTGGAAGCTTCCCAAGACTTTGATGCAGAAACAGGTTGCCCTGAACCAATTAAAATTAATATCTAAAAACTGGAAAGAAACGAAAGAAGAAAGTTGCATTATTTCTGTAAAGTATGAGGCCATTACAAGTTTTACTTTCTCTAGGACATTTTCTCGGTGGTGTCAACTGAAGTCCAGTTCACAGAATGACTTCATCTCCTGAGCACGTTGGAGAACGATGATTAAAGAGACTTGCTGGCACTCCCGATACTTTTAGTGTCACATGGAAGCACCAAGAGTCATCTGTGTGAAATAGGTGGTATTACAGCGGAAGACATTGCTTTGTTCTTTCATGAACGTCATCGAAACATTTCTCTAATGACTAGCGTTATGTCAGAAAATAAGCGGAGAGAGATAGTTCTTTACTGGCAAATAAGTTACCTAAATTTCCCAGTTAGAAAAACAATCATGATTTTAGCCATGTCAGATGAGGTCAGATATGCCCTATGCTTCAGTTATGGAATGTTACCTCTGAATAGTGATTGACAGGTATCTTCCACAGCCTGTGACCTGTGGCTGTGTACAAGCTTGAATTCATAACTACCATTCCTTGAAGCGCCCTTGCTGCCCACGCTGGACTGAAGTGGCTCCTGACTGAGGTATTCAAGGGAAAACTCACTGAAATATTTGAAACCACCGCCATCAACAAGAATGCTCTTCCTGTGTGCCAGGATGTACACGCAGAGCGTTATCTTCTTTTTTTTTTTTTGGAGATGGAGTCTCACTCTGTCTCCCAGGCTGGAGTGCAATGGTGCGATCTCCACTCACTGCAAGCTCCGCCTCCCGGGTTCACGCCATTCTCCTGCCTCAGCCTCCCGAGTAGCTGGGACCACAGGCGCCGGCCACCTCGCCCGGCTAATTTTTTGTATGTTTAGTAGAGACGGGGTTTCACCGTGTTAGCCAGGATGGTCTCGATCTCCTGACCTCGTGATCCGCCCGTCTCGGCCTCCCAAAGTGCTGGGATTACAGGCTTGAGCCACCGCGCCCGGCCGGCCATGGCATTTTGTTACAGCATCTCTACCTCACTAGCACAACTTCTAAGGCAAAGCGAGGTGGGGGACCCTCCTCTAAACAGACATCATGACTTTTAAGAAAACTACTACCATAATTGATAGGGCAATAAATTAGCTACATTGAAAAAGATACGTAAATAGGTAGGTGGATAGATGCCTCCCAAAACACCATGAGTGTATATCAATTCTAAATTAGGTTAATGACATACATTTTATATTATTTTTTGATATGGAATTTCATTCTGTCACCCAGTCTGGAGTGCGGTGGCACAATCTTGGCTCAGTGCAACCTCTGCCTCCCAGGTTCAAGCAATTATCCTGCCTCAGTCTCCCCAGTAGTTGGGATTACAGGCTTGAGCCACCGCGCCCGGCCGGCCATGGCATTTTGTTACAGCATCTCTACCTCACTAGCACAACTTCTAAGGCAAAGCGAGGTGGGGACCCTCCTCTAAACAGACATCATGACTTTTAAGAAAACTACTACCATAATTGATAGGGCAATAAATTAGCTACATTGAAAAGATACGTAAATAGGTAGGTGGATAGATGCCTCCCAAAACACCATGAGTGTATATCAATTCTAAATTAGGTTAATGACATACATTTTATATTATTTTTGATATGGAATTTCATTCTGTCACCCAGTCTGGAGTGCGGTGGCACAATCTTGGCTCAGTGCAACCTCTGCCTCCCAGGTTCAAGCAATTATCCTGCCTCAGTCTCCCCAGTAGTTGGGATTACAGGCTTGAGCCACCGCGCCCGGCCGGCCATGGCATTTTGTTACAGCATCTCTACCTCACTAGCACAACTTCTAAGGCAAAGCGAGGTGGGGACCCTCCTCTAAACAGACATCATGACTTTTAAGAAAACTACTACCATAATTGATAGGGCAATAAATTAGCTACATTGAAAAGATACGTAAATAGGTAGGTGGATAGATGCCTCCCAAAACACCATGAGTGTATATCAATTCTAAATTAGGTTAATGACATACATTTTATATTATTTTTGATATGGAATTTCATTCTGTCACCCAGTCTGGAGTGCGGTGGCACAATCTTGGCTCAGTGCAACCTCTGCCTCCCAGGTTCAAGCAATTATCCTGCCTCAGTCTCCCCAGTAGTTGGGATTACAGGCTTGAGCCACCGCGCCCGGCCGGCCATGGCATTTTGTTACAGCATCTCTACCTCACTAGCACAACTTCTAAGGCAAAGCGAGGTGGGGACCCTCCTCTAAACAGACATCATGACTTTTAAGAAAACTACCCATGAAAAAGTGGACAAAAGATATGAACAGACACATGAAAAAGGTTCATCATCACTGGCCATCAGAGAAATGCAAATCAAAACCACAATGAGATACCATCTCACACCAGTTAGAATGGCAATCATTAAAACATCAGGAAACAACAGTTGCTGGAGAGGATGTGGAGAAATAGGAACACTTTTATACTGTTGGTGGGACTGTAAACTAGTTCAACCATTGTGGAAAACAGTGTGGCGATTCCTCAAGGATCTAGACCTAGAAATACATCATTTCACCCAGCCATCCCATTACTGGGGATATACCCAAAGGATTATAAGTCATGCTGCTATAAAGACACATGCACACATATGTTTATTGTGGCACTATTCACAATAGCAAAGACTTGAATCAACCCAAATGTCCATCAGTGACGGACTGGATTAAGAAAATGTGTCACATATGCACCATGGAATACTATACAGCCATAAAAAGGATGTCCCTACAAAGGGACATGAATGCAGCTGGAAACCATGATTCTCAGCAAACTATCGCACAAACAGAAAACCAAACACTGCATGTTCTCACTCATAGGTGGGAATTGAACAATGAGATCGCCTGGACACAGGAAGGGAACATCACACACTGGGTCCTATTGTGGGAGGGGGAAAGGATGATATTAGGAGATATACCTAATGTAAATGACAAGTTAATGGGTGCACACCAACATGGCACATGTATACATATGTAACAAACCTGCATGTTGTGCACCTGTACCCTAGAACTTAAAGTATAATAATAATAAAAAAAAACCTAAATAATGGCTGGTAATAGATAAGTAAAATTACTGCATGGAAAAATTAGAAAATGAAACATTTCAAATAACAGAAACAATCACCTCTAAAACAAGAAAGCAAAAAAAATATATATACAAACAAATAGGAATTTAGTATCATAAAAGGTGCATTTTATAGACATAAAACAGAATTCAAAATCTCAGTATCTCCTGAAAAAACAAGAAGATATAAGACAAATTTTAATTAAAGTGACATCCTTGTCTTTGCCTTCTTTTGAGCTATGTGGATTGATTCCATTGGGTCCTTCCCAATCTGCAGCCTCTATAGTCATCTAGTCATGGGAGTTATTTGCATCAGAATGAGGTCAAGCTATGTATTCATGATAATCTGGAGAAAAGTGAGGGCATCCTCTGGGTGGTATCAGAAAAGTTGGAGGCAGCCCTGGCTCCTATGCATTGTGAGATATTCGCCTCAATTTTGAGTTTCCTAGAATTAATAGCCTCTGTTTTAGTGAAAGAAAGATGGTCCTCAATACACTTGATAAATGTCTACATAGTGAGGATGAACACACTTGTATAGAAATTGAAAAGGAAACATGCTTTTGAGAGAATATCCAGCAGCTATTGACCAAAAAAAATTTTCTCTTGCAGTGTAAATGACAATTTTTATTTTTACTGTGTGTGTGTGTTTGAAAATATTTCTGTATTGTGAGTTTATGTTGTTATGGATTATTTATTTTATGATTTGGCTTTTCATGGTATCACAGTGCTTTTTATCATAACAGCATTTCACACCAATCACTTTGAAACTGAAGACTCTAATTCCAACATGTCAAAGACAAAGAGATGAAATGTGAAAACTGCCTGACAAGAGGCAGATATCTGTGCACCAAGAAATGATATTCACTACTCACTTCGTGAATCACATGTATAAAATTACAGCTTCCATGGCAGTGATGGGCATTTGAGGCAATTTGTCTACAAAGGAATCTCAGATAAGCATCTTTAATAAAACTCATGTCTCCCCTGTTGGTCTGTACCTCATTCTACTGTAATCCTAAGATTCAATTTCATACAAATGCATATATATCTAAACTCAAGTTTTATAATGGTATCCTATTTCTATGTACTACAATATTACCAGATGTATAGCCTTACAAGTATAATTTACATATCAAGGCAGTGTATCTACTCTAAAATCTTCTCCACATAACTGCACAGAGTTAAAGATTTGAAAGGGTCTGGCTAGAGCTACGTGCTTTATTAACTTAATTTTGTATATGTACTTTCTTCATTTGTGACACACTATCAGATGGCTGTCCTTTAAATGCAAAATATATCTTAAATAAATAGCACATAATTATTTTATTCTTCTTCAGGGTCTGTATGATGGTTAATATTATGTGTCAACTTGACTGGACCACCAGCTGTTCAGATATTTTGTCAAATGTCACCAACATTTATCTGTTATTATAGATAAGTTTTAAAACTTATCATATAATCCTTATTCTTAATACACCACCACTGTGAGCTGAGACTTTCTGCTAGTGTTTAGGGTAGATTAACAACATAAATATGTGGCTAAAATTTGAGAAGCATTTTTCTGGATTCAATATTTTTCCTCACACACATTTGCGTTAATCCAAGAAATCTCAGTTTTACAAAGGTACTAACTCTGTTAATTTTTCAACGTTTTTTGAGAACACACTAAAAGACAATTCATTTTCTGTGAATTCTAATTTTCATGTAAACCAAAGACTTAAATTTAGAATACAGTCAAATCTGACTAATGCTGAGTAACTTGGGGAGAGATCTGATCTTTAAAAATTCAGATTAAAAATAATTGTAAAACCAAAAGAAGGTAAGTAATACTCATAGGACAGTCACACAAACCCCAGCAGCATAATATACATTCTTCCAGAAAACAGTGAACATGTAATATGATAGATTGCTTTCTGAGCCATAAAACAGGTCTCAGTGTTTTAAATTTATGTATATAATACACGGTTTTGTTATATGCCTTCGGGGGAAATGTTGTAATGTAGACAGTAAATAACATAGCATTAAATAAGAAAACATGTCAATTTCTAATCTTCAACTAAAGCTTTGAGACACAGATTACAGATTTGAACATTTTTAAAGAAATAGAGCTCATGTTAATTAGAAAACTATTAAATTACAATTAAACAATAAAATAAAAAACAGAAGAATGGGAAGATCGGTAAAGTTGATAAGCCAGGCTGATTAAAAAATGTGAGGAAAAACCACAAATATCAGGAAAAAGGAACATGGCATCACTGCAGTTCTTATCAGCGTTAAAGATGTCTGTCAATAAAGTCCAAATTTTAGATGCAATGGGAACTATCTTAAATGACAGCAACTACCAGACTCACTTAAAAGGTAATATATAACCTAAATAGCTGTATATCAAAGTAAACAGTGACATGTGATGGAAGAAATTAGAATTTTAGGTAAAACATTCATACAAAGAAAACTCCAGTTTCAGATGATATCCCTGGGAAATTCCACCAAACATTGAAGGAAGAAACGTTTCCAATTTTACAACTTTGTCAGAAAATAGAGTTGCAGAAAGCATTTTCAAACTCATATGAGGCCAACATTATCCTGATACTGAAACCAAAGATATAAGAAAAGTGCACAGCAACATGTTTCATAAAAATAAATACAAAAATTTGTTAAGAAAATTAAATCCACTGATACATAAAAAGATAATGCATCATGATTAATTGCAAGAATGCAAGGCTATTTAAATAATCATACCATTAAATTAATGAACAAAAATACATAACAGTAATCTCAAGCATTTAACAGAATTGAATCTCCATTTATGGTAAAACTCTCAGCAAACTAATAATATAAGCAAAATTTCTCAACCCGATAAAAGGCATATATGATAAAACATTTAATGATTAAAACTGAATGCTTTTCCTCTAAGATCAAAAATGCAGAAAGGATGTCTGTTTTTACCTCATCTATTAAACATTACATTGGAGAATTTATGCAATAAAGTAGGAAAAAAGTTCATCACACATTAGAAAGCAAAGATTAAATCTGTATTTAGAGGTGGCATGATTGTCTATGCAGGAAATCTTAGGAATCTACCAAAAAAAATGTAACTAGTACCTGTGTCTAGCAAGTTTGGAAGATATGGAGTATTTGTATATATAGGCAACAAACAATTAGAAATTACAGTAGTACTAAAATACATACTATTTAGCAATAAATTGAACAAAAGGTGTAGAAGACCTCTAAACTGATAAAATTGTTAAGATTTCTAAGAATATAGAGCTATATCAAACTGATTGATCAAAAAATGTGACATTATGTTACTTGTCCCCAAAATAGCTACAGATTCAATGCAATTTTAATTGGTATTTCATCAGGCTTTTGTATAGAAATTGTCAAGATGATTATAAAATTTACATGGAATTTCAAAAGACAAAGTCTGGGAAAAACTACCTTGAAAGATAAAAAAATTTCAAGGATTTATTCTTGTTTTGAATTATTGATACTTGCAGCAAGTTGGATACATCTCAAAATAGCTATGTTTTGTGAAGTCAGATCCAAAAGTACATGCACTGTAAACACCATTTACATAACCTTCTAGAAAATGAAAACTATATGAAATAAAGCAGATCGGGGACTGCCAGAGGAAGGATGGGCCAGGCGCAGTGGCTCACGCCTGTAATCCCAGCACTTTGGGAGGTCGAGACAGGCGGATCACAAGGTCAGAAGTTCGAGACCAGCCTGGCCAACATGGTGAAACCCCATCTCTACTGAAAATACAAAAAAAATTAGCTAGGCATGGTAGTGCATGCCTGTAATCCCAGCTACTCAGGAGGCTGAGGCAGGTGAATGGCTTGAACTCGGGATGCAGAGGTTTCAGTGAGTCGAGATCCCACCATTGCACTCCAGCCTGGGAGACAGAGAGAAACTCTGTCTCAAAAAAAAAAAAAAAAAAAAAAGATTGACACAGGCATATGAGAAAACTTTGAGGGATGCTTAAATATGTTAATTATCTTGATTGTGCAGAAGTTCTCATCAGTGCAGACAGTCCTTGCTTGGCAGGGTAGGAAAACTTCTGCATATCAGGATTGAATTCTGACATGTCAAGGTTCCATGGTAACAATGCACAACATTTTCACTTTGCACAGTGACAAAGGAAGGAAGCTTTTCACTACTCTCCACTATCACCATATCCTACAAAGAGAGGGGGCCTCCAATATATAGTTAATTATATGTGACTTATAC
The DNA here is from genome assembly GCA_030247045.1 of Colobus guereza. Classification (NCBI taxonomy): domain Eukaryota; kingdom Metazoa; phylum Chordata; class Mammalia; order Primates; family Cercopithecidae; genus Colobus; species Colobus guereza. The sequence continues at coordinate 51,007 of DAKLCV010001975.1, forward strand.
TAAAATAAAACTGAGACATTGTTTTATTTATCTTTTTGATGAGTATCAAATTAGCTACACCTTTAAAGACAATTTTCTCTCACATAAATGTATACCTCTTATGCCATTATTTTTCAAATACTAGTAGCTTCTTAAATCTGCATACCCCTACATATCATCCAGAAACCATCTAGATCAACAAACAGCACAAGTATAACCACTCATAACTGTTGTCCAGCATTAGTAAGAGAGAAATAATATTACAGCTCTCAATTACATGTCCGTAATGAAATGAACATCTCAAACCAACAGAGACAGCTGCATGGGCAGTGCAGAAGTGGGTTTTATGAAGATTTCTGAGGAGGAGGAAAGTCATATCGTAAAAGGGGAAATATTACAGCCTGAGACCAGGGTGATTGGACTGGCCACAGTAAAACAGAAAGGAAGTGGTTTAACTTTTGCAGAAGGAAGAGGTAGTTTGGAAGGAACAGGCTTCCCTTGGAGCCTTGGTGGTGATAAGAAAGAAAGAAGTAACTGATGAAAATTAAGCTTTATATATAAACATGAGAGTATTACTGCAAAATGAATCCTCTACCAATAAGGCAACGATAAGTTAAAGAAGCATCATTCTAAGAGAAGACACTTTAACACAAAAGCCGGTCAAATCTTTAACCCATTTTTATGTTGAAACAGCTGCCACTGTAGTCTAAAAAAGAAAAACAAAAAACATTTAAAACTAAATAATGACTGGGGGTCACACCCAAGATGACCGAATAGGAACAGCTCTAGCCTCCAGGTCCCAGAATGAGCGACACAGAAGACGGGCAATTTCTGCATTTTCAACTGAGGTACCGGGTTCATGTCACTGGGGTGTGTCAGACAGTTGGCGCTGGTCCATGGGTGCAGCCCGACCAGCAAGAGCTGAAGCAAGGCGAGGCATCCCTCACCTGGGAAGCCCAAGGGGGAAGGGAATTCCTTTACCTAGCCAAAGGAAATTGAGACACACAATACCTGGAAAATCAGGTAACTCCCACCCTAATACTGCACTTTACCAAGGGTCTTAGCACACCAGAAGATTATATCCCACATCTGGCCCAGAGGGTCCCATGCCCACGGAGCCTCCCTCATTGTAAGCACAGCAGTCTGAGATCAAACTGCAAGGCCTCAGCGAGGCTGGGGGAGGGGCGCCTGCCATTGCTGAGGCTTAAGTAGGTAAACAAAGCTGTTGGGAAGCTCAAATTGGATGGAGCCCACCACAGCTCAAGGAGGCCGGCCTGCCTCTGTAGACTCCACCTCTGGGGACAAGGCATAGCTAAATAAAAAGCAGCAGAAAACTCGACAGAGGTAAATGCCCCTGTCTGACAGCTTTGAAGAGAGCAGTGGATCTCCCAGCATGGAGGTTGAGATCTGAGAACAGACTGCCTGCTCAAGTGGGTCCCTGAACCCTGAGTAGCCTAACTGGGAGACATCCCCCACGAGGTACAGACCGACACCTCACACGTCGGGGTACACCCCTGAGAGAAGCTTCCAGGCAAGAATCAGACAGCAACACTCCCTGTTCAGCAATATTCTATCTTCTGCAGCCTCTGCTGCTGATACTTGGCAAACAGCGTCTGGAGAGGACCTCAAGCAAACTCCAACAGACCTGCAGCTGAGGGTCCTGACTGTTAGAAAGGACACCCACACCAAAACCCCATCAGGACGTCACTATCATCAAAGACCAAAGGCAGATAAAACCACAAAGATGGGGAAAAAGCAGTGCAGAAAAGCTGAAAATTCAAAAAATCAGAGCGCATCTCCCCCTCCAAAGGAATGCAGCTCATCGCCAGCAACGGAACAAAGCTGGATGGAGAATGACTTTGACAATTTGAGAGAAGAAGGCTTCAGTCGATCAAACTTCTCAGAGCTAAAGGAGGAACTATATAGCCAGCTCAAAGAAACTAAACACCTTGAAAAAAGCGGGCAATAATTAATAGCCTACCAACCAAAAAAATCCAGGACCAGATGGATTCACAGCCGAATTCTACCAGAGGTACAAGGAGGAGTTGGTACCATTACTTCTGAAAAGATTCCAATCAATAGAAAGAGGGAATCCTCCCTAACTCATTTTACGAGGCCAACATCATCCTGATACCAAAGCCTGACAGATACAACAAAAAAAGAGAATTTTACACTAATATCCATGATAAACATCGATGCGAAAATCCTCCATAAAATACTGGCAAACCAGATCCAGCAGCACATCAAAAAGCTTATCCACCATGATCAAGTGGGCTTCACCCCTGGGATGCAAGGCTGGTTCAACATACGCAAATCAATAAATGTAATCCAGCATATAAACAGAACCAAAGACAAAAACCACATGATTATCTCAATAGATGCAGGAAAGGCCTTTGACAAAATTCAACAGCCTTTCATGCTAAAAACTCTTAATAAATTCGGTATTGATGGAACGTATCTCGAAATAATAAGAGCTATTTATGACAAACCCATAGCCAATATAATACTGAATGGGCAAAAACTGGAAGCATTCACTTTGAAAACTGGCACAAGACAGGGATGCCCTCTCTCACCACTCCTATTCAACATAGTGCTGGAAGTTCTGGCTAGGGCAATCAGGCAAGAGAAATAAATGAAGGGTATTCAGTTAGGAAAAGAAGAAGTCAAATTGTCCCTGTTTGCAGATGACATGATTGTATATTTAGAAAACCCCATTGTCTCAGCCCAAAATCTCCTTAAGCTGATAAGCAACTTCAGCAAAGTCTCAGGATACAAAATTAATGTGCAAAAATCACAAGCATTCTTATACGCCAGTAACAGACAAGCAGAGAGCCAAATCAGGAATGAACTTCCATTCACAATTGCTTCAAAGAGAATAAAATACCTAGGAATCCAACTTACAAGGGATGTAAAGGACCTCTTCAAGGAGAACTACAAACCACTGCTCAGTGAAATAAAAAAAGACACAAACAAATGGAAGAACATTCTTTGCTCATGGATAGGAAGAATAAATATTGTGAAAATGGCCATACTACCCAAGGTAATTCATAGATTCAATGCCATCCCCATTAAGCTAACAATGACTTTCTTCACAGAATTGGAAAAAACTTCTTTAAAGTTCATGTGGAACCAAAAAAGACCCCGTGTTGCCAAGACAATCCTATGCCAAAAGAACAAAGCTGGAGGCATCACACTACCTGGCTTCAAACTATACTACAAGGCTACAGTAAGCAAAACAGCATGGTACTGGTACTAAAACAGAGATATAGACCAATGGAACAGAACAGAGTCCTCAGAAATAATACCACACATCTACAGCCATCTGATCTTTGGCAAACCTGACAAAAACAAGAAATGGGGAAAGGATTCCCTATTTAATAAATGGTGCTGGGAAAATTGGCTAGCCATAAGTAGAAAGCTGAAACTGGATCCTTTCCTTACTCCTTATACGAAAATTAATTCAAGATGGATTAGAGACTTAAATGTGAGACCCAATACCATAAACACCCTAGGAGAAAACCTAGGTAATACCATTCAGGACGTAGGCATGGGCAAGGACTTCATGTCTAAAACACCAAAAGCAATGGCAACAAAAGCCAAAATTGACAAATGGGATCTAATAAAACTAAAGAGCTTCTGCACAGCAAAAGAAACTGCCATCAGAGTGAACAGGTAACCTACAGAATGGGAGAACATTTTTGCAATCTACTCATCTGACAAAGGGCTAATATCCAGAACCTATAAAGAACTCAATCAAATTTACAAGCAAAAAGCAACCCCATGAAAAAGTGGACAAAAGATATGAACAGACACATGAGAAAAGGTTCATCATCACTGGCCATCAGAGAAATGCAAATCAAAACCACAATGAGATACCATCTCACACCAGTTAGAATGGCAATCATTAAAACATCAGGAAACAACAGTTGCTGGAGAGGATGTGGAGAAATAGGAACACTTTTATACTGTTGGTGGGACTGTAAACTAGTTCAACAATTGTGGAAAACAGTGTGGCGATTCCTCAAGTATCTAGACCTAGAAATACGTCATTTCACCCAGCCATCCCATTATTGGGGATATACCCAAAGGATTATAAGTCATGCTGCTATAAAGACACATGCACACATATGTTTATTGTGGCACTATTCACAATAGCAAAGACTTGGAATCAACCCAAATGTCCATCAGTGACGGACTGGATTAAGAAAATGTGGCACGTATACACCATGGAATACTATACAGCCAGAAAAAAGGATGTCCCTACAAAGGGACATGAATGCAGCTGGAAACCATCATTCTCAGCAAACTACCGCACAAACAGAAAACCACACACCGCATGTTCTCACTCATAGGTGGGAATTGAACAATGAGACCACTTGGACACAGGAAGGGGAACATCACACACTGGGTCCTATTGCGGGGAGGGGGTAAAGGATGATATTAGGAGATATACCTAATGTAAATGACAAGTTAATGGGTGCAGCACACCAACATGGCACATGTATACACATGTAACAAACCTGCATTTGTGCACCTGTACCCTAGAACTTAAAGTATAATAATAAGAAAAAAAAAACCTAAATAATGGCTGGTAATATATAAGTAAAATTACTGCATGGAAAAATTAGAAAATGAAACATTTCAAATAACAGAAACAATCACCTCTAAAACAAGAAAGCAAAATATATATATATATATATATACCACAAATAGGAATTTAGTATCATAAAAGGTGCATTTTATAGACATAAAACAGAATTCAAAATCTCAGTATCTCCTGAAAAAAACAAGAAGATATAAGACAAATTTTAATTAAAGTGACAAAAAAGAAACAGATTTTCTTTTTTGCAATGAAAGTTTTCTGCAGTCAAGTTTAGTAGATAATTGCTATTTAAAACCCGTATACTAAATATACTAAAAGTAGCCACAATGCAGTCTACAGACATGACTAAGATATGCCATTTTTTAGTTTTACATGAATTTTAATTTCCTCTGTGATGCATATTTGCATTTGTATTCAGATTCAAGGAAAGATATTAGTCACCTGTATGCCATACAGTCTTCCTTACTTAAATATGTTGCCTTAATTAATTTCATCAATTCTTTGGGGTAGGTATTTTACTTTCTACTTTGTAGGTGAAATTTTGAGAAACAGCAAAGTTAAGAGTTGTGCTCAAGATCACAGAGATAATAAATGTCAAAGCCAGATTTAAATCCACTTCTCTCTGCCTCTGTGTCCAGTGTTCTTTCCATTTTTCTGCTGAGAAACTCAGTCTATTATACTCTGTAAACTGTAGCTTTCATTGATATTCATGTGTAAATAACTACTTTTTAAAAATTTAACTGAGTTGTGCATGCATTAAATGCCAGAAAATGTCATAAACATATCAAGAAAAAGTTAAAGTAGAAGGTTATCATGACAACCTCTGAAACTGAATTCTAGGTTGAGTAGATGGGGACACAGCTGAAAATAAAATAGAATTTTAGTTTGTGTTTAGGGTGTAGAAAGTTGTAAGAAAACGAATTATATCCTAAAAAGAGCAGGATACAAAACTGACAAATTATAATTTTTTGGTCTGTTTTTAATGTCCATCAAAGAGCTGAGGTGGCAAAAAGAATGAAATAAAAGCCATAGAATGACAAATTTTCTCAGGAGATATGACATCCATGGCTGATTTCATCCTTAGCAGAAGATAGGAAGATAAATTGCAAATATCCTTTTAAGTGTAACTTAGGTGTTGGCACAGTGGTTTAGAATTCCCAGGAACCCCGAACAAAAGGAGTCCGTATTCCTGCCAGCTTTTTCTTGAACCTACACTGTATGCTCATGAGACAGATTGTGGGCAGGGTAGAGTAGCTGAGAGAGATTTCTTCTGAGGCATAGGCACAGCAAGTCAGCCGAAGGCAGGCAAGAACTGAAGAAAACTCAAATACTTAAATCTCATACTGATTTTGAGTCTTTTGGCATCTGCAGCTAGGACGAAGGACTGAGAAAACACTGCCTCTTTTAAGTACAGACATACAGAGCCCACTCAAATCTAAAGTCAGGGTGAAAAAACTTAGAGAAATTCTACAGGTACACACTGGACCTTATTCTGAGTACAATGAAGCAGGCAACTTTATTACGGTAGTCAGGAGACCTAAAAGAGTTGCACCAATTGAGGATCAAGACTATGGAGTTTGTAGATGGCTGAGAATCAGACAGAGAACTAAGACAAATGTACTGGGTAATATTATTTTCCATAGTTTACCTATACGTAAAATATATAAAAATAAAAGTAGCAAAAAATTGTCACTACAAGCTAGAAATCAATCATTGCTGAAAAATAATAATAGAGATGACCCATTACATGGATAGATATACCACATCTATTGAGCAGATGACCCAATATTAAGAGGTCAGTCTTCCCCAAGTTGCTTTATAATTCCATGTTATTATAATGAAAATACTTTAAGGTATTTTTGTATTAATATGCACATATAAAATTTGTACAAAACTGCAAATAATATACGATATCCAAAATAATATTGAAAAGAAAGAATATATATTGAAGACATATTACCAGATTATAGAGCTACAGTAACTGAGAGAGCATGGTATTGGATAAAGGACATACAAAGAGTTCTGTGGAAAGAGCATCAAGAGTCTCACCCGTATTGAATGAATGAAGAATGCCAAAGCAATGCAATGAGTAAAGGAGTGTCATATTAGAAGTGATTTGAAAACAACGTACTCTCTACATAAACATTTACCTTAAAATAATACTGCAGCCATAAAACTCACAATTCAAATGATAAATTTATGGAAGAAAATTCTTTGAAAGATTGGGACCCTAAAGTCAAGCAAACATTTTTAGAAGGGGCTCAGATTACTAATAAAAATAATAAATTAGACTTTACTGTCATTAAAGTCCTTTATGCATCCAAATTGATTACATAGTAAATGAATACACTAGCCAAAGTTTGTGAAAATATATGTGTAAATACACATCTAAGAACTCATAAATGGAATACATAAACAACTCATGAAATTCAATAATAAATAGACTAGCAGTAGAAACTAAAATAGACAAATGACTTGAAATACGCTTTACAAAAGAATATGTAGAAATGGTTAAATTACTCAACATCATTAATCATCACTGCAACAAAAATTAAACCTCAATGACATAGTCCAATACCTTCAGCCGAATGGTTAAAATACAAAAAGCTGGGCAGAGGACCCAAGATGGCTGACGTCTTCCACTGAGAGAGGAACATCTCCCACCAAGAGACTGGGACATTGAGAAGACTGGCACACTTTGAACAGACCTTTAGAGGACAGAAATTGAGAGTGGATAGACTAAGGATGCAGATGCTGAGCTGAAATGAGAGGTAGCAGGGAACTCTGCAGGGGACTACTGAGCACAAGAACTTCTTCCTGGTCTCTAGAGACTCCTGGGGAAGGGGTAAGTTGAATAAGTGAGGAGTATCCCACTATTGCTACGGACCTCTAGAATCCTGGCATCAGCAGATCCCATGAACACCACAGAAACTTGAGCTGGTAGCGAGAGCTACATAGAGAGACAGTAGGAGCAGTGCTCCAGCCTGTGCAGAGTCCAGAGGGTTTGGGGCAGCAATGTCTGCAGTGGAGCATCGCCAGCCAGAGATACCCATCTCCCAAGACGTACCATTGCTACTTTAAGAGACTTTAGCCTTGGGATGACTATCAGACCTAGACAGAATAGGGTGGTCTTGTCTATGAGATGGGGTCAGTTCAATCTGAGCACCACCCTATCTGCTGACCTCGCCAAGGGCCCCAGCATGGCCATGGCCATGGCCATGTAGCACAGCCTCAGATGCCCAAGCAGGTACCTTCTGAGGGCCCTCATCATAGGTCTCTCACCAGCAGATGGCAACGGATTATCAGAGCTCTCCAGCCAACTGGACCCACTGATATGCACCAGTTCCCCTGCACCCTTCCCCTGGTACAGCACCCCCAGGCCCCGCCCCGCTTTGCCTGCATGCACTCACCCATGGCTACACCGCCTCTGGTTTGCCAGGGCAAGTACATGTGGACCTTTCCTCCCCTCCCCTACTGGCATGCGTGTGTGTGCATAGCCCTCTGGTGCCACTGCACAAGCACACCCCACTGTCCCCATGCCCTCTTGCTGATGCACAGCACCTAGCTTCACTGCCATTGCTAGTGCCACCATGCACATGAATGCCGGAAGCCCTTCCCTATCCAGTGCCCCACCCCTGCCAAGGTACAATTGCCAGTGGAGCAAGCACACGCAGGAACAATCGCAGCCCCACTGTCATTAGTGTCCTGCCCCAGCCAATGCACATGCAACTTGCTATGCTTCGGTAGCTGCTGGCATGTGTGAGCAAGTACAAGATCCCACTGCCCCAGCGAAACTCTTTGCCTGGTAACACCCATTGGAGTCTCATGGCAAGCAGACCAGGAACACCTCAGCCCCTCCAGTGCAGCAGGTTTCTAACCTCTAGGGGCCAGAGACCAAAGCCAGGGTTCTGGTGCCAGCCACTCAGAATTGGAGCAGACAGTCCAGGAGTGCCAAGCTCAGCCTTGGCCCCCTAAAATCTTCCAGAAACAAAGTCAGTTGACTGAACTCATATTATATATACCACAATCAAACCCCCAGAGCATCAAAGAAGATAACAACTAAAAACAATATCCACAGGAGAGCAATATCAAAAATGGAAGGAACATGATCCTACACATGAGAGGAACAGTACAAAAACCTTGTCAACTAAAAAAGCCAGCCTGTCTTCTTACCTCCAAACAACCACACTATTTCCCTAGCAGTGGTTCTTAAGCAGGCTAAAATGACAGATGTATAATTCAGAATATGGATATGAACAAAGATCATCGAGATTGAGCAGAGAGTTGTAACTCAATCTACGAAACACAGTAAAACAATTCAAGAGCTGAAAGACAAAATGTCAATTTTAAGAAAACACCTAACTGTACCGATAGAGCTGAAAAGCTTACTTCAAGAATTCCATAATACAATTCCAAGTATTAAACAGCAGAATCAACTGGGCTATGGAGAGAATCTCAGAGCCCAAGAACTATTTCTCAAAAATAACTCAAAACATTTTTAAAACAATGAATAGAATTTATTAGAAATATGAGATTACATAAAAAGATTAAAAATATGACTCATAGGTATCCCTGAAAAAGGGAGAGAAAGCAAGCAACTTACAACACATATTTGAGGATATTATCCATGAAAACTACCCCAACCTCACTAGAGAGGCAGACATTCAAATTCAGGAAATGTAGAGAACCTCTGTGAGATGCTATGCAAGACGATCATCTCTAAGACAAGACACATAGTCATCAGATTCTGAGACTGAAATGAAAGAAACATGGTAAAGCAAATAGAAGGAGCAAGTCACCTAGAAAGGGAACCCCATTGGGCTAATAGCAGACCTGTCAGCAGAAACCCTGAAAGCCAGAGGAGACTGGGGCCTATGCTCGATATTCTTAAAGAAAATAAATGCCAGTGATGAATTTTATATCCAGCCAAACTAAACTTCACGAGCAAAGGAAAACTGAGATCCTTTTCAGTCAAGCAAATGCTAAGGAATTCATTGTCACCAGACTTGTCTTACCAGAGGTCCTTAAGGAGTGCTAAATATGGAAAGGAAACACCATTTCCAGCCACCATAAAAGACACACTTAACTACATAGAACTTTGACATTATAAAGCAACTAACTACACAGTCAAGTCTGCATAATTACCAGCTAACATTTCAATGACAAGATCAAATTCACACACATCAATATTAACTTTGAATGTAAATGAGCTACATGCTCCAATTAAAAGGAACAGAGTGGCAAGCCTGATAAAGAAGCAAGATGTACTGTGTGCTGTCTTCAACAGACATATCTCAAATGCAAGGACACTCATTGGTTCAATGTAAGGTGACAAAAATATACCAAATCAAATAGAAAAGTGAAAAAGCAGGTATTGCTATTCTAATTTCATACTAAACTAACTTTAAATGAACAATGATTTAAGAAAACACACATAAAAAGAAGAACATTACATAATGACAAAGGGTTTGATTCAATAAAACCTAACTATTTTAATTAAAATGCACCTGACACAGGGGCACCAATATTTATAAAACAAGTCCTTAACATCCTAAAAGAAACTTAGATAACCACATACTGGTGAAATTCAACACTCACTGGTATTGGACATATCATCAAGGCAGAAAAGTAACACAGATATTTGAGACTTAAACACAACACTTGATCACACGGCCCCATCAGACATCTACAGAAGTTGCCACAGAAAAACGAGAGAGTATATACATTCTTTTCATTTACACATGCACATTCTCTAAAATTGACCACACAATCAGCAATAAAACAATTCTCAAGCAAATTTAAAAAACAATGAATTGTCACCAATGTCTTGGACTATAGCACAAGAAAAATAGAAATCAATACACTAAGAAAGTTTCAAAACCATAAAACACACTTAAGTACATGAATGACATTATAAACAACTAAAAAAATTAAGTGAAATCAAAATTCTTTGAAACTAATGAGAACGAAGATACAACATACCAGAATCTCTGGGACACAAATAAAACAAGGAAAGATGAGCTAAATGCCAATTAAAAAAGTAAGAGACCTCAAATTATCAATCTAATATTGCATCTAGAAGTACTAGAGATACAAGAGCAAACCGACCCCGTGCCAGTAGAGGAAAAGAAATAACCAAAATCAGAGCTTACCTAGGAGATGTAAAAAAAACAAGATCAACAAATGTCTTTTTTTTTTTTTTGAAAGAATAGATACTGGTAGACTACTCACTTAAAAAGCTTTGTAGAGACTCTCTGTTTGCACTCCACATGTAAAGAGCTTGTAAGGTGCCACTGTACCCAAACAACAAATAAAAGGCTGAAGAAACTAAAATTAACAACTCTTTTAGATCCACAGGAGAGTGAGGTCACAGGGTAGCTGCCTCCCCGTGTACAGACAGACAGGCAAATACAGAAAGTTCTGACTTACTGGAGCAGGCTCAGTAGTGGAAAGCACTGCGGGAACAAGTGTTGGGGTAGAAAACCTGAACTGCAATTCAAAAATTTCTGGACACTCATTGTGACAAGTCTGGGAATTAAAATTTCAGTCATGAGAGTCCTATATTTTGTGAGTTTTACCGTGAAAATCACAAATAGGTTCTCAGTAAGTATCACAGGAAATTGTTCTGTTTTTCTGATGAGGCTGAAGAGGAACCATTCGAAATATGTAATAGCATGTTGTTCTTCAAGTTTTATTCAATAAAACAACAAACTATTTTTAAAACGTATTAACTGCTGGTGTTTTATCAGAGCCTAGCTGAACTGGGAAAAAATACACAACTCCAGCACTATAGCCAAACTTTTCCACCTGAAATGAAAAAATAAAGCAAAATTCTTCAAACTCATGGAACTTATACAGAAATGAGCACATTCTTGACTTGCCAAATTAAATAGAAATCATGTAATATCTGCTACAGATTACATGGCACTAGAATCAGTAACAAAAAAAAGGAAAATCCCAATATATAATGTTAAAAAAAATTCTAAATAATACATGGTCAAAAAAATCTCAAAATATTTAAAATAATTTTAATTATATGGAAATGAAAACAACTTAAAAAATGTGTGGGATACATAAAAGTGCTTGAAAAATTTACAACATATTTAAATGTATATATAAAACAGAATGATCAAATTAATCACCAAATTCTAGAAAAAAGAAAGAAAGAAAATTAAGGTCAAATGAAGAAAAGCAATAATAACAAAATTGATAAAATTAAATAAGAAATAGAGCAATTAATGAAATCTAATATTTCTTTGAAAAGACCAAAAATTAAAAAGCCTACAATAATGCTTATTAAGGTAAAAGAGCAGATAGAAATTACTCATATCAGAAATAAAGGTTATATTTGCAGATTCTATGAATCTTAAAAGGATAATAAAGAAATATTATGAATAATCCTGCCCTTTGATAACCTAGATAAAACAGACCAATTCTTGCCATCTTCTGTACTCAATCAAGAAAAATAGATGCTGAACAGACCTATATCTATTAAAGAGGTATTAGAATCTCCCGAAGCAGCACCAGGCCCATATAGTTTCATTGGTGAATTTTACCAAACATTTGGGAAGAGATTACAATTATCTATAAGTTCTTTCTGAACATAAAACAGGAGAATAACTTCTTAACTCAGTCTGAAATCATTATCTTAACACCCAAAGACAGTACCAAAAACTACATATCTATCTTAGGAAGACAGATGCAAACATTTTCAATGAAATATTACCAAATTCAATATAACAATGTACAAACATAATGATATATCACAGCCATTTTGTTACTCAGGTATGCAAAGCTGATTCAGTATTTGAAAATCAATTAATGTAACATCAACAGGCTGAAATAGAAATTACATGATCCCTAGTAGAATACAAAAATATCTGACAAAATCAAAAACCTGCTTATAACAAAAATTTTCTGAAACTTAAAAAAGAAAATTCTACAACTTCATCAAAAAACTACAAAGAGCTTAAAGCTAACATACTTCTTGCCAAATTCTACTAGAACAATCAAGAATATCTGCTATCAGATTTTGAATTTTAAATGCAGAAAATAAAAAAAATGTAAAATGTATGGATTAAAACACAAAATAAATAAAAATACATGGTCAGAAGACTTCTCAAAAATAAAATTAAAGTAACAAAATATTCTGGATCTATTATATGATTATAGAAAGAATACTAAATTAATATCAGAAAGTTAAGCTTTTATATACTGGCAATGAACAAATGGAATTTAAATGTATAATTAAAAACCAGAATACCATTAACACACCTCACAAAAATGAAAGAAGAATTTACCTGAAGAAAAGATCATGTATGTCTAAAAACCATAAACTGAATGAAAGAAATCAAATAAGGAAACAATGGAGAACTATTCTTTGAAAATCAATACTGTCAAGTTGTAAGTTCTTCCCAATCTCATCTAAGATTCAAAATCTCAAAAACCACAGAAAGGTATTTTGTCAGTATTGACAAACATTGTATAGAAGGACAGAAGACCCAGAATTGCCAACAAAATACTGAAGACAAATTAGAGGACTGATATTACCTGCCTTTAAATTTCTATAAAGCTATAATAATAAAGACCCTTTCTATGAAGCTATAATAATAAAGACCCTTTCTATAAAGCTATAATATTAAACACCTATAAAGCTATAATAATAAAGACTGTATATTTATTTGAAAGATTAGACATAATCAATCAGAATAAACTCAAAATAGATCTACATAAATAGTCAACTGATCTTTTCAAAGGAGAAAAGGCAATCCAATAGAAAAATGATAATCTACTCAAAACACGGTGTGGGAAAACTAGACATCATGTAAATGTTTCTTTATACACACATTTGCATGTGATAGTATATAACACATACACACATATATGTACATATTTTTGACCTTATGCAAAATTAACTCAAATAAATCAGTTGTAACTATGCAAAATGCAAATGATAAAACTGAGAAGGAAATTTAGATGACATTGGGTGCAGTGCTGACTTTATATACAACACAAAGGTACAATCAGGAAAAGAAATAAGAAATAATTAATGAACTTCATTAGAAGTAAAACTGCTGCTCTGTGAAAAATAATGTCAAGAACACAGAAAGGAAATCCACAACGGTGAGGAAAATTTGTCTACACACATAATAAGAACTCTTAAATCTCAACAATAATAAACAACCTGATTAAAATTGAACCAAAGACTAACATCCTTACCAAAGAGATCAGAAGAAAAATATGCATAAGAAAAGAGGCAAACTCATAATCCCAGCACTTTGGGAATACAGACCACCTGAGGTCAAGTTTGAGACCAGCCTGACGAAATGGAGAAAATCTTTACTAAAAATACAAAATTAGCCATGTGGTGGTGCATGCCTGTAATCCCAGCTACTCAGCAGGCTGAGGCAAGAATCGCTTGAACCTAAAGGTTTTAGCCTAGATCACATTATAGGCAGCAAGAGAAAATGTCTAAAAAAAAAAAAAAAGAAAAAGAAAAGAGGCTACATCATACGTCATCATGAAAATGCAAATTAAACACGAGATACCACAACACATTTACTAGAATGGCCAAAATCCATCACACAAAAAACTACATCTGGACATTTACAGCACCTTTATTCATAATTGCCAAATCTTGGAGGCAACCATGTTGTCCTTCAGTAAGTGAAAATAAACTCTGGTGCATCCAGAAAAAGTAAAATTTTTGTTGTTAAAACTATTGAGTTATCAAGACATGAAAAGACATGGAAGAAACTTTAATGCATATTACTAACTGAAAAAGCCACTCTGAAAAGACGACATAGTCTAGATTCCAACTGTATGACCTGGCAAAGGCAAAACTATGGGGATAATCAGAAAGATCAGTGGTTTTCAGGAGCTAGGGAAAGATGGGAGGAATAGGAGAAACACCAATTTTAGGGTAATACAACTACACTCTATGTTACTATAATGGTGAATACATGTCATACTTTCTTCAAACCCATAGAATGTGAACTCTAATGTAAACTATGGACTTTGAGTGATAATGGTGTACCAATGTAGGGTCACCATGTAATAAATGTATCACTGTGGTGACACATGTTGACAAAGGTAGACACTATGCACTATAATGTCCTTTAGATTTTGTTGTGAATTTAAAACTGATGTAAAAAAAGTCATAAAAAGACTTCTATAATAGTTGTAAAAAAGTCACAAAAAGACTTCTATAATAGTTTTATAACACTTTTATTCATAAAACCCCCAAAAGATACACTCTAATACACATGCACTTAAGAATGGACAAACAGAAGAAAGGGGTGGAGCAGGATGGGAGAAAATATTGCAAACTATCACTCTGATAAGGGAGTAATCACCAGTATATGTAAGGAGCACAAACAACTCTATAGGAAAAAAATCTAATAATCCATTAAAATAAGCAAAAATTTGAACAGATATTTTTCAAAAAAAGACATGCAAATGGCAAATGGGCATATGAAAAGGTGCTCAACATCATTGATCATCAGATAAATGCAAATCAAAACTCTAGGTATCATCTCACCCCAGTTAAATGGCTTATATCCACAAGACAGGTAATATGACATGCTGGCAGGGATGGAGAAAAGGAACTCTCATATACCCTTGGTGGGAATTTAATTAGTACAACCACTGTAGAAAGCAGTTTGAGGTTCCTCAAAAACTAAAAATAGAGCTACCATATAGATCCAGCAATCTCACTGCTGGGTATATATGCAAAGGAAAGAACTCAGTATATCAAAGAGATAATCTGCACTCTTACATTTGTTGCAGCACTGTTTACAATAGCTAAGATTTTGAAGAAACCTAAATGTCCATCAACAGATGAATGGATAAAGAAAATGTGATACATATGCACAGTGGAGTACCATGCAGCTGTAAAGAATGAGATTCAGTCATCTGTAATAACATGGATGGAACTGGGGATCATTATGTTAAGCAAAATAAACCAGGACAGAAATAAAATCATTGCATACTCTCACTTATTTGTAGAATCTAAAAGAAAATCAATTGAACTCATGGACATAAAAGTAGAAGCATGGTTACCAGAGACTGGGAAGGATAGTGAGGGTTGTGGGTAGAAGTTAAAGATGATTAATGACTAAAAAGAAAACATATAGAGAATGAATAAGACCTACTATTTGAGAGCACCTCATAGTGACTATAGTCAAAAATAACTTAATTGTATATTTTAAAATAACTAAAGAATGTAATTGGATTGTTTATAACTTAAAAGACAAATGTTTGAGGCATGATATCCCTTCTTTACAATGAGGTTATTTAACATTGCATGCCTATATTAAAACATCTCAGGTAATTATATACCTACTAGGTATCCAGAAAAATGTTAAAATATATTTTTTTTAAATAATGGAAAAGAAATACAACCATGTAATGAAATACTATTTATATGCTTATTACTGATTTGCATAATGACATGGATGAACCTCTAAACATGTTAAGGAAAGAAGCAAGATACTAGATAATACACTGAATTATTCCGATATATGAAGTTTTGAAGAGCAAAATTCATCAATGATAAAGTAAAAGTGATTTCAAGTGTATGTGTTGAGTGAGCATAATACTAAACTTTGTGGGATGATAGAAATTTAACTAATTTAAGATTTGTTAAACACTTCACCCCAAAATAGTAGAACACATTTTGTCAGAATTCTTAGACCATAATAAAATTAAACCAAAAATAAATAATATATGAACAGAAAATTAAGTCCAAATGGAAATTAAGTGGAATGAAAATGAACCATATCAAAATTTGTGAATGCAGTGAAAAGCAATGCTCAGAAATTTATAGCATTACCTACTTACATTGAGAAAATAAAATATTCTAAACAGTATTCTAAGCTTCCACCAAGAAACTAGTAAAGGAGAACAAATAAAACTCAAAGCTAGCAAGAAAGAAAGTAAATAACAGAAATTAATAAAATTTTGCTCTAAAACAAAAATAACTGAAAAAATTAATGAAACCAAAGCTGTTGGGATAAAAATGAAGAAAGAAAAGCACTGGCAACAAAACAAAATATAAATTTACTTCATCACCATTAACAATTTCTGTGCGTGGAATAGCACTATTAAGTGAATGAAAAGACAACCTGCTAAATAGGAAAAATTTTCAAATTACTTATCTAATAGGAGGTTAATTTCCAGAATATACAACAAGTCCTACAACTCAACAACAAAACCAAACAAGCCAATACAAAAAAGGACTTGAATAGTTCATTGCTCCAAGAAGATATGCAGATGGCTAATAAGCACATGAAAAGATGCTCAACCTCACTAGTCATTTGGGAAATGCAAATCTAAACTTCAATGAGATGCCTCCCACAAAATAGGTTGGCTATTATTAACAAGAAAACAACATGTTGGTGAAGATGTGGAGAAAAGAACTCATACACCCTTGGTGGGAATTTAATTAGTACAACCACTGTAGAAAGCAGTTTGAGGTTCCTCAAAAAAAAAAAAGTATCTATGATCCAGTCATTTCATTTCTAGGTGTATATATTTGTGCACTGACATTCATGGCAGTATTATTCACAGCAGCCAAAAGATGGAAACAACCCAAATATCCTTCAAAAGATAGATGAACAAAATGTGGTATATATACAATGGACATTTCAGCACAACCAAGGTTCTGCTTTCAGAAGCAGCACGGGCGTCTCTGGAGAGGCTTTTAAGTGGGACTACAAGGCGCGCGATGGTGGTAAGAGGTTTCATGCCGGCTGTTCTCCAAGGTGTAACACAGACACACCCCTAACCTCGAAGACACCCCTTTGTAACGAGATGACGAGGGACGAGAGACGATGTGGACAGAATACGGTGAATATTTGACAAGGAGAAACAATGCAAGGAAAGAATCTTATCAGTTATGCCCCTTACACTCTTAGAAAAAACCGAATTCTCTTTTGGGATGATTCAATAAGAAAATGACATTTCTGGATTTTTGTTTTTTGTTTTCTTTACATTTTTCTTTCTGAGACAGAGTCGTGGCTCTGTCGCCAAGCCTGGAGTACAGTGGAGCAATCACAGCTCACTGTAGCCTGAAGTGATCTTCCCCCCTCGGACTCCAGAGCAGCAGGGACCACAGGCACGCACCACCATACCCAGCTAATCTTTCTGTTG
>DAKLCV010001976.1:0-17467 GCA_030247045.1 Colobus guereza
TAGGTGAAGATCGTTAAATATTTCATAGTCATGTTTGTCTTGGTGGTTTTAGCAATTTTATATTAAATTTAGAACTGTGAGTCAAACCAAATGTGTTCTTTTGCTTTTGTGATACTCCTTTGTATGACTATACTGGTAAAGAATGATAAAATGTGTATAGGGTATTTTTCTGTGTAGATATTAGGATTTTGAGGGAACAAGTTAATCATTCTTCTAATATACATTGTGCTGTGTGTTGGGTCCTTTGTATATTAGTTGAATCACTATAATGAGGACCACTTGAAAGTCTGTTTCTATACAAGATCTTTTATATGCTGACTTGTGTTATGCAAAATCCTTCATCCTCTAAGAAGACTAAGCAATGGGTTGGAGAGGTTTAATCACCCATTAGGTCTATTCAAATGCCCAGAATTGAATGCAAGTACTAATTATGTTTTTGAAGTGGTGTGTGTGTGTGTGTGTGTGTGTGTGTGTGTGTGGACTCCTTTTTAGGTCATGGGAGGGAGGTAAAGCAAAGATCAGATTTGCTGATGAACATTTGTGCATATGCTAGTGGAGAAGTCATATGACTTGACTGCACCTGCGTACTCTGATTTTGGTTTCATTAGTGTCCGTAGCCACAAGCCTCAGCCGCCTCTGGGACCCACCCTGAGGGGCTGTGGTGAGGGTTATTACAGAGTCGTGTGTCTTAGCGAATGGCACAAACGGCCTTGTGGGCCTACTTTGGCTTTGTTTGAACCTGTAGATTGTTAAACTAATTTTAGTTTAACATTTTGAGGATTATAAATTGTGATTCTTGTCTAAGAAGAGGTTTCTGTTGTCTCTGAAGACAGGAGCCCCAATACAGATGGTCCCTGGCTCACAATGGTTACATTTGTGATTTTTTTTCAACCTTGTTTGGCCCAAGATGGGCTGCCTCTGGATGAACCCGTTGTAAGTTGAAACTATTATGTCAAATGCACTTTCTATTTAGGATATTTTCAGCTTATGCTGGGTTTATTGGAACAGTTTCATCCCATGGTAAGTCAGGGAGCATATGTGCTCATAAAAGTAGAGACAATCTCATAGATACCATGAGATATAATGTCTCTGATGTTATAGAGATACGATGAAAACAATCAAGTGGGACTTGGAAGCCTTGGAGGGACTCACATGGGTGGCTCCTGGAATGCAAACGTGAGCGCCACTGGCTTCTGGATGTGACATCTGTGCCTTCTGCTTAGCCCAGTGGGTTATCGGCTGCTCTCTGGTGCAGAGAGGTCCAGCGTTCCTGTGTGTAGGTGTTTGAGCTGCCTTAAGAGGCTAGGTCAATTCTCACTGGTGTCTTCAGGGCTTTAGGCCTTCTGAACAAGCAGGAGGAAGGACGACTTTGTAGAGCTTTGGGAATCTCAACGGACTTCAGGGCCACCCCCCTTGGCAGGAGAGAGCCCCACTGGAGGCGAGCAGGGTGCCGTGCAGGCCTGTGTGGGGCCCAGGCATGTACGGACGTTGTGAGGGCCACAGGACACAGATCGGTCTTGGTTCACATCTGGTGTCGATGGCCACGCAGCATTTCTGGCAGGTACATGAGTGCGGGGACTTGGGTTTTGGGGTGTGCGTCCTGGTTGCCTAGTTGCTTGGAAGACCCCTATTCAGACCCCAGCCTGAGTCACCGTGACAGGCCTCCTGCTTCACACGCCACACGGAAGCCGTGGCGTCGGTCACTGACGTCCACCAGGTGTCAGATGTGCGTGTGTATCTTCCTTGGTCTCGGGATGGGTCTTGTTTTGAGGTTATAGTAAACGTTCTTTAAGAGGGGTTTTGGATTTTTTATGTTGTTTGCAAGGAGGCAGCAGGGAGTGCTTGAGCAGTGAGATCCCCTTTCCAACCAATGCAATTTCAGATCCCAGCAGGTAATGAAGGCAGCGGAGCTGTGGGATCACCTTTCCAACCAATGAGAATTCAGATCACAGCAGGTAATTACGGCAGCGGGGCGGGTGGCAGAACCCTGAACTGTGGCTGTTTCTGGTGTCTTGCCCCGTGGACAGAGCGTGCTGGGGCCTCCGTGGTCCTCTGTGGGGTGAGTGGAGCGCATGAGCTGGGTGCTGCTGGGCCCTGGCTGGCTCCCCAGCCCGGGGTTTATGCAGGACTCGTTATTAAGACAACTTGGAACCCAGAAAGCAGCACGAGGAGAACGGGATTGTGCCTTTCTGGATCGTTGGTGCTTCCCAGTCTCAGACATTGAGCAGGCTCTGAGGGTCGCTCCAGGAAGAGTTGCACAGTTGGCTTCCGGGGTGGAGTGGGGCTGCAGCGGGTCTTGCAGGAACTGGAAGTGGGGGTGAGTTTCTCACCAGCGGGACCTTTCAAACGGGCCCAGCAGTTTGCGTCCGTGGAAATGGTGCCACCTAACGCAGGGCTGCGGCCAGCAGGACCTGAAAGGCTACAGCGGGCTCTGTTTCTGCTCTCTCTCGAGAGTCTCTGCATGGTTTTCCTTGGTTTTTGTCTGTTTGGAGGACGCTTCCCCTTTCTTGGGCTTACCTAGCCTGAGCTTCCTTGTTGAGTATGACACAGCCCTGAGAAGGCATTTTTATCGCATAATTGTGTTATCCTGGTGGCTGGATAAATGACCTGCAAATGTGGGTGACTCAGTAGCTCTGAGGGTGTTCAATATCCAAGACAGAGGTGGGAAGGAAATGTTCAGGCAGGCGTCAGAGGATCTGTTCTCTGCTTCACACTGGGGCCCTGGTTTGCTGACAGTCTTCACACTCGATCCAAAATGGGGATAATGAAGTCTCACGGATTCGGCTTCAGCTGAGAGCTGCCTCCAGCACAGTCTTGTGTGAGTAACAGTTTCTATGTTTGGTGCAAAGGGCGGGCGTCAGTTGATCTTATTTGTGGTGGTGCTTATGGTGGCTTTTCCGTAAGGAATGTAGACTTTATTAGCTTTGGCAAGGGAATCCTGAGTGATAAATTGGAAGAATGTTTCAGGAAATTCTGGAACCTGCAGTGAATCTGGAATCTGTATGAAATTGAGATTTGGATTCTCACGATTTCCTAATGCTACCCCGAAACCCAGTAGTTGAGACAGTCGTAGAGCTTCAGTTGTGCTGCCCCAGTTCCCCATTTTAAAAGGAACACGTTGCTTTCATCTAGAATGTTCTGAGCTCTGAGTGCTGCCGGCAGAGTGACCAGCTCTCTGCATCAGAGGGGAAGCCAGGGCTGTGCTCACGGCGTCGCGGCAGCTGGGAGCTGACCCTGGACCTCAGGCACGTGTGATGCTGACCATTTTCTGTAAACTCCAAGGGTGCAGTGGTCTCCTTGGCCCTTTACAGTCTTCTGAAGCTTTTGATGTGTCTGCACTTTATAGATTTTTCAGAAGTAGATGGCCTTTTCCCACACCCTTGGGCTGAGTTTCATCAGAGGCTGGTGTGTGGGAAGCACCACACCCACATTCTGACAGGGAAGACTCTGGTGCCCAATTGAGATCAGTAGAAATTTGTTTTTCCTCCTCTTCAGTCTGGTCCAGAGGCTCCCTGCTTGGCCAGAAGAAAATCATGCTTATCCAAGTCGTAGGCAAACCCCCTAAGTCAAACATTTGTCTTTTTTCTTCTTAATATACCCATTTAGTTTATATGGGACGTTAGATAGAGAAATGTCTTTTAGGGGAAAATTAATTTCTTTAATTACAGAGAACTTTTTGGATATAAACTGCAATCAAGAGGCTATTTTGTAATAAGATCTAGTTAAATACTACAGTTGAAAGCTCCTTATATTTGATCTTAAACTTGGGCCCAGTGTGCGTGTCCGCTCGCTCGTGCTCATGACGCCAGGCTCGGCTGTGAACTACAGGCACCTGTACATACTTTCTGGTTGCTTTTTTGAAAGTCTTACTGCTTGGCCTTTCCGACTCAAATGTTGAGTTACGTTGATTCTGTTCAGAACGTTCATCCCTCCGTCTAGGATCCAGTCGTCTTTCAGGGAGGAACCGTCTTCCTCATCTTTGTCCCCTACAGTATTGTGTATTTAATAGTCAAATATTTATAGGTTACATGGGTGACTGATCTGTTCATTAGGAGGAAAACAATGCCAATTTTCACATCATTATAATGGACTTGTTAAATGATTGTTAGTATAATGAAGTTTACATGGCAAAAGAGGCTTTGCAGATGTGAGTGTAACGGACAGTGAGATGGGGGAGGACCCTGGGTTGTCCAGGTGGGTCCAGTGTTTTCACATGTGTCTTGATGAGAGGGAGTACGAGGGTCTGCCTCAGAGGAGGAGACCTGAGGATGAGATAGAGGCCAGAGGGCTGTGGGGCTGAGGGCGAGGGTGGGGCAGGGGCAGGGGCCGGAGGGGTGCAGGGCTGAGGCCGGGGCAGTGGTCAGAGGGTGTGGGGCTGTGAGTCAAGCTGCATGGTGGCCTCTATGAATTGGGAGACTCCAGGCAGGAATACAAGCTACTGACCCCTTGACTTCAGCCCTGGGACTCCTGACTTCCTGGGCTGAGAGGAGGTTTGCATTTGTGGTAATTTGTTGCAGCAGCAATAGGAAGTTAATGCATTGTATCTGTTCTTCACCTCCAAACCTTTGAAATGTAACCCTGTTGTATTGGCCTTTTGTGTGCCCTAAATTCTAATGAGATGGTTTGTAGGAAATAATGGACACAAACGATGGCAGAACACAAAGTTGGACAGAAGCAGTGTCTTCTGTGGTTCTGTAGTTTGTGTCTGTGAAGTTAGATTTCGGTCAGAGTGTGTGGTCTTGTTCAGCGTATACCTGGAGTACTTGTTCAGAGGTCCTGGGGGCGTGGTCTTTAACACTGTTAGGATTAAAACTCCAAGCACATCAGGGCCAGAGTTCCTGAGTCAGTGTTAGGTGACCTTTGAATAAGAGTTGGCATGTAGAATCTGCCCACTTTACTAGTATGAAGCAGCAAAATCTTTTTTTTTATTTTTTGAGGTGGAGTCTCATTCTGTCACCCAGACTGGAGTACAGTGGCGAGGCCTCGGCTCACTGCAACCTCCACTGCCTGTGCTGAAGTGATTCTCCTGCTTCAGCCTCCAAATTGTGTGATTTATTTTCCTGTTTCATATACTTAGTATATGAAAACTCTGCAAACTTTATTAATACAAATGACATGCCAGAACTTAGGAGAATCCGGCATTTTCCCATGCAAATTAGTAGTGATGTGGAATTCCTGGGCTGGTTTGGTTTTATAAGACTTAGGGGGCGGATTCTTTGCCTAATTTCTGTGGAGCTAACAATTGTTAATCACCCAGCACTCTTACCTCCCCCAACAGCTCAGGTGAGGGGGTTACCACTGCTGTGGTGATGAGAGGCAGGAGACTGAGGCTTAGATGAGCAGGTGACACATTATTGTCCAGCCCCACCCACCCCGTAGTTTCCTGCCATGGCTCAGCTATCTTCCTGCAAGAAAGGATAGACACCCCGGTGCTGGGTAGAATTCCTTGTGAACGCCTTTCCATCCTCCAGGGAGTTCTTGCTTTATGGTGGTGGCTCATGGGGAGGCCTCTGGCCCACTGAGAAAGTGACTCATGTTGTGACATTACTGTCTCTCTGTCCGGCTGTTGTCGATTGGGTGATTCATAAAGAGACATTTATTGCTTACAGCTCTGGAGGCTGGGAAGTCCAAGGTCAAGGCAGTCCAAGGTCAAGGCACCTGCAGATCTGGTGCCCCAGGGCCTGTGGCTCACAGACGGCAGCATCTCACCGGGTCTCACGTGGCAGCAGGTGTCTCATCAGGCCTCACGTGGTGGAGGAGCAGGAGGGCTCCTTCAGGCCTCCCAACAAGGACACCAACCCCAGTCCTGAGAGTGGAACCTCCCAAAGGCCCCACCTCTTAATGTATCCCGTCGGAGATGGTTTCAGCATGAGGTTTTGGGGACATTCAGGCCAGAGCCATTGCTCTGCTGTGGTGTTAGGGCTGCCATGGCATCATTACTGCAGCAGAGCCACAGCCTTCTCATCTGCATTTGCTGCAGGAGGAAGACACAGGTGCCTGTGCAAGTTGGGGTTCGGTGCAAGAAGTGGAGACCCTCTGGGAATCTTAGCAGGAGGAACTTAAGGGCTTTGAGAACTGACACCTTAGGACTGTAGTTTTCTTCAGACTGTTAAAACCTTGGTGTGTGACAATACTGAACATTGCCTGAGCCCTGTGATCCTGTAAAACAGTGATGGTTAAGACATTCCCCCTTCCCACAACTGTGTCCCCACTTTGTTTACTGCAAGAAGCCCCTTCCCATGTGGCTTAGGCTGACTGGCGGATGACCATTTACCAAGGACAAGGCCAGACACAGGCCTTCAAATCCCCCTTCTCTGCCTTATAAGTGATTAGCTAAACTGCCTGTTCCCACTGATCAATCAGAACAAAAGGCTTGTTAGCCAAATCTTGGTGGTTCCTCTTCTCTCCTTACCCGAGCCTGAGGCCCCTCTGAGGAAACCTGATCCCCGATCAGCCACCCCTTTGCTTCCCCAACCGCTTCCTCCTGGCCTTGTTTCCCCTTCCCTGTGAAGGAGGGAGCAGTTCTGGCTGCTCTGAGATGCTGGCAGACCTGCCGTTGGAGCAGTGGGCACCTCCCACCTTGAAATGGTTCTTCGTGGTGCAGTTGTGCCTAGAGGGGTGGACTTGTCTTTGACTGTTGCCTTCCACAGAGGATGGTTAGGGTGGGCAGGAAAGAATTCTCTGCTACAAGTCTGCATTCCAGGCTGTTTCCAGAAGTGGGAATTCTCATGCCCTGCAGTCTGGGAATGGATTTCTAGTTTCCCAGCTTCAGGTGGAGTTGAAATTGAGTGAGGCAACCCAGCACACATCTGGAGCCAGGAACTAGAGCCATTTTTAAAGTGGCAGTTTCTCTGTAAGATTACCAAAAAAATGCACTCAGCACGTTGCTTTCTTTCTCCTATGCATTTGGCCATCTAAAATGGGAATGGTGGTTTTTTGAAGCATGGATGTAGTTTTAAATTTTGAGTATTGTAAACCTTAATGTAGCTTCTTAAAATGTTTGCCTGATTATCTGGAGATTTACTAAACCTTTGGAGTGGTAATAATGAGTTGATCTATATGACTTTGCTTTCTATGATGCAATGAAAGCACTGTAATTAAAACCTCTGCAGTTGGGTCAGCAGGCGATTGGCCAAAACAAATTCTGCCTTTTGGGTTTCTTTAACCAAACAAGGGAGTAGAGTGTAGGCTGAAGTGGCAAATTCATTTCAGAGCTCGCCAGAGCCCTCAATGATTGAGCAGCCTTCTCAGGTGAACATGTAATGTGCCGTGAGTCTTGGCAAGCCTGGCTACTGATGTGTGCACCTGACACCACGGAGCCCCACCTAGGAAGATGTGGTTTCTGTAACAAGCTTTGGAAAACCAAAGTTCAGCTTAATTATCCAACTTTGTTACAGAAAAAGCTTTGACCAGATGGCCAAGACCTGATTGTCTCAGGGTTGAGACGTGGTTATAAAACTGCCCTTACTTGGTGCCAATCAGTGTTGGTCCACAGTGATACTCCTCCAACCTCACTGAATAGTTTGGAGACTGAAATGAGACTGAAAATCTTAAGGTGAAAATGGTTCTGGGGCACCTGGGAATATCCGCACACCTGTGGGTGTCCTCTTTAAGGTGGAAAGGGCTGCTGGGGGCCAGCAATATCCACACACCCGTGGCCATTGTTCCTGTCCCCTTTCTGCTCAGTCACCTCTGTGTTCCTGCATTCAGGCTTTGGGACACTCATGAGCAGCTCGTCCCCTGGGCTGGTGAGGAAGGAGTGGGAGGTTGTTCTGAGGCTCTGTCACCATCTGCCCTGTCATGAGCTGGGCAAGGCAGTGGCAGTGACCCCTGAGGAGTCTGGTCAGTGAGGGCTCCGGCAGGAAGTGCTGAGGCTTGAGGTGGCTCTGCCAGTCGTAACCAAATGTCTTCCCTCTTATTTCCACGATTCCTTCTAGTTCTGTGCCTTGCACTGCAGAGTCTCTGTGTGTCTATAAATACACATGAGTTACGATACAGGTGTCTCTTTCCCCTCTGTCTGGGGCTGGGCCCAGGGAGTGAAGTGCAAGACCCCCTTACTGCTGGATGCCCACCAGCACGAGGCACTGCCTGCCCTGCTAACGAATGCCTACAGCGAGTCCTGGAAGCCCCCTCCTGAGCACCTGGCCTGTTGACGGTGTACACGGGAGACAGATGAGCTCCCTTGCCCCACCCTGAGCAGAGACTGGGAGGCGGCGGCAGCACTGTCCCCATGGTGCATCCTTGGTGCATGGAGGAAAAGTCTGTTCATGCTTAAAACAGCCCATCCTCTCAAAAGCAGGGTGACAACCACATTTATATCTGGAATCTTAAAAAAGGGCCTGTCTCTTTGAGAGAAGAACGTGGCATGTATGTGTGTACCTTTTTTTTTTTTTTTTTTGAGACAGTTTCCCTCTGTCACCCAGGCTGGAGTGCAGTGGCATGATCTCAGCTCACTGCAAGCTCCGCCTCCCGGGTTCACGCCATTCTCCTGCCTCAGCCTCCCGGGTAGCTGGGACTACAGGCGCCCGCCACCACGCCTGGCTAATTGTTTGTATTTTTAGTAGAGACGGGGTTTCACTGTGTTAGCCAGGATGGTCTCGATCTCCTGACCTCGTGATCCGCCCGCCTCGGCCTCCCAAAGTGCTGGGATTACAGGTGTGAGCCACTGCCCTGGGCCGTATGTGTGTACCTCTTTACAAGTCTTGCCCGACCTTTGCATTTAAAAATTATTGAAAAACTTAAGGATGTAACTGACAAGAACTTTATAGGTTTCTCCAAGTAAAAATTTGGAAAAGTTAAGTGAACCCATAATGTGTTTATTTCTATGAGTCCCACACTTGGGTTTTAAAGGTGGGCAAAACATCTCTCAGTTCTTCAGCCTGATTTCCGTGGAATCGTGAATGAAACATGCTGAAGTTGCCGCGTGGATTTTGTTATGTGGCGGTGACAAGTGGGGCTGGTCATTAAACAAGTGGAGGGATCCCTGTCCTGTCTGTGCTCCTGTTGGACACTAGGCACGTGCTTGGTGTTTTCTGTGTGTGTGGACAAGATGAGGACAGAATTTCCGGATGATCCACATGGTGGTATCTTCTCCCTTTTCTGTTAAAACGTGTCTTCTGCTGCTTCTACATAGACCAAGTGTTTCTCTCTCTTGCCTGTCTACATAAACGCTGTTTAACAAAAACTGTATTGTAGACATGTGAAGCAGAATTCCACATTATAAAGCAGATAGAGATGACTGAGTATACTGTTTTGTGGAAGGAAGGTTTAAAATGATTTTTAGCTTTTTCCCTGAAATAGGGAATAATTTTAAGTTTTTCCCTGAAATAGGGAATAATGAAATGGGAAAATAAATTTTCCCCTTTAATTGTTAGATTATATTTAATTATTTGTTAGATTATTCATGTATTGCAAGGGAAAAAGGAACTAGATCACCCCATGTACCCAAATGAAAATTTAAAGGGTATGGGTGAATTCATTTGAACTCCTTTAATTTTTTTTTTTTTTTTTTTTTGACAGTCTCACTGTTTCCCAGGCTGGGTGCAGTAGTGCAGTGACAGCTCACTGCAACCCCAACCTTCCAGGCTCAAGTGATTCTCCTGCCTCAGCCTCCCCAACTGCTGGGATTTACAGGCATTAACCACCAGACACATCTTATCACCTCTTGGAGACTAGCTTTGAGTTTGGGCATTCAGTGAACTGTATTTTGGTTAATTCCCAAAGTTTCTCCCTGTTTATCTTTAATTTGCTAAAAATCTAAATGTATTGTGAAATGCGTTACATTTCCTTAGCATTCACGGATTCCCTGTTAGTGGGGCAGAGACGCAGAAGGGCAGAAGGCGTTCGGACATCATCAGGGTTGCAGTTGAGTGCTTGCCCCGAACACACTGGAGCTCTGGGCTCTGTGGCCCCACGGGGGTCCTCTGTCCACTGAGGGGGTTGGGTTACCTGGAAGGTCCCTCCAGCCTCTGCGATTTTGCCCTTTTCAGGTTAACATCTCATCGTTGTCCTGGACAGCACTGCCTTTCGTTCACTGACCCACGAGTGAACAGCTGGTCGGTGGCCAGTGCTGCTTCCTTCAGCTGGGAGGTGGTGATGTGATTACACTTCCGTGGAACTTGGTTCTTGGTGTATTAAGGGTTCAGTTGTATCTTGATTTTTAATCTGCACCTCTGAATTGGTCTTTTGATTGCAAAGAGATTGCTTGCTGGATTTGTTTCTGAATATTTCGTGGATAACAGGAGAACCTCGCTTATCTGTGTGTTCATTTAATGTGTTTTTGCCGGGCATTTAAATGGGTGTCTTAGCCCTTAGCCCACTTTCTGTGTGTGGTGGATTCATTCTAATCATTGATGTGAAGTCTCTCTTCTATTAAGGCCAGAGGACGTGGGGTGCTGTCTCCCTAAACTAGGGAAATGGCATTGTTCTGCCCTCCTCCCTGGGAACGCTGGGGTTTCCAGGTCTCTGGACTTGGCTCCCACACTGGGAGAGTGGCTGTGGCTTCTGGAGCCCGTTTTGTGCGGGACCGACTCCTTCACTTGCTTTATTCCCACCGTCTTTGCTGCTTTATGAGGCAGGGATGAGGGAGTTGGGCCCGGGGCCAGGCCTGTGCCTGAAAGGCTCGATGCAGAAACTCCTCATGGGAAGGATGTTCCTTGAGGGCAGCTTGGAGTCTTTTCCTACTTTTAACAGAGAAGCAGCTATTCACATGGTTCTATTCTGCTAGTGATGTTTCAAAATAATTGGTGTAGAGTTACGAAGATGTCCGAGACACCCATGATCCACTCCGGGCCAGTGCCGGGCATTGTGCTGAGATGCCTTCAGACCACATTCAGATGCCAAAGATTCTTGCTTGGTTATTCTCAAACTTATGAGAATCTAAAACACGAGCCACGGTGTGGATTTTCTCTTGAGCCCCATGCCTTTGCTTTGTATTTTGGGAATGAATGACTTCATCAAGGGGAAAGAATTTGAGGAAGGAGCCTCTGAAGCTAGGAGGGGTTGGGGAGGGCGGGGCAGAGGGAAAAGGAGTTGTGTAGGGGGAGGAGCCAGGCTGGGGCTGGGGCGTCTCCCCATGATGCTCCCCCACCCCTGGCGCGAGGCCCCAGGGACTGACTGACTTTCCCACAGGAAATGTGTATGATTGCGTGTCTGTTTTGTGGGCTGGCCATTTGGATTGAGGGAATGTCCGTGTTGTGATTCCTTATTGATTAGAAGGTTGAAAAGGTTTGTGCTCAATACAGGGGTCTCTTGGTGCGATGGGAAATGTGATCGCAGCCGCCTTCAGGGTGGGAAGGGCCCTCGAGGCCCTCAGTGGTGGCCGGTGTCGGCCTTCGCCTCCCTGGGTGAGCTGCCCTCAGGGTGGGAAGGGAGGTCCTCGGTGGTGGCCGCTGCTGGCCTTCGCCTCCCTGGGTGAGTGCTGCTCCATCCCCGGCTCTCCGACTCCTTGCCTGCACCTTCCTCATTGGAAGCCGTGATCCATCAACCTTGTCCACGCGTGTCCTGCAGACTAGTGCTGACTGCAGGTTCAGGAGTGGTCAGAGGAGGCCCTCGTGATGCGAAGCTAAACGTTTAATGATGGCGCTGCTGAGTGCATGAGCCGCGTCAGTCCAAGTGTCTGGGTAGGAGGGAACCGCGGGGTGGAGGGAAGACTGGACAGATGGGTGCTTTCCTTGACCCCCGGGAGCATGGCCAGGTCCATGCTCAGACCTCCTGGTTTCTCCCATATTTCCATAAATAGCAAGGGAAGGACTCGGGGCACCCAGGGACCTCATGGGTATAAGCTGTGTCCTCGTGTGGCCCCAGCTGTGGCCAGTGACGTTATTCTCTTTAACCTCAGGCTTATTTTGTATAAAAACACAAAGGGACAGAAGTAGTTCAAGGGCCTCTAAAGACTTATGTAATTGTTAATAGGCCTACTTTTATGATTTCTTATGTATTAAGAGCAAATCATGAAACAAACTCATTTCTGTTTGAAGAAATCTTGACTGTTCTCATTTTTGTGGCTAGCAACATTCTTTGCTTAGTGAGCCTTAGTGCCCTCCTGCCCAGCGCCGCTGCCTGGCGTGTCCTCGCACACACCTCTGTCCATTGGTCTCCATTCACCTTTCCACCTAGAATTGTAGGAGGGGCGCTGGGATCTTAGGTCTAGAAAGAAACTCTGAAGACCACTTTTAGGGGCGGCTTTTAGTCAGGGCTCTCCAGAGAGACAGCCAGCCAGGTGTGCGTGTGTCTCCAGGGGGAGGCTTGCTGCAGGGGCTACAGAGTCCAGGAAGCCCCAGGACCCACAGCCTGCAAGCTAGAGTCCTGGGAGGGTGTGGCTTGAAGACTTGAGAAGTGGAGGGTGCAGATCCCACCCGGGTCTGAGGAGCTGAGACCCAGGAGCACGGGCGGCAGAAGACGGATGTCACTGGCCCATCAGCCAGACAGGTGGAGTGAGCCCAGTCTTCCCCGCCTTGCTGTTTGACTCGAGCCCTGGGTGGATAGGGTGGTGCCTCCCACACTGGCGAGAGTGGGTCTCCACTCAGTCCAGAGGCAAACATGCATCTCACACAGAAATAATGCAGAACCAGCCATCTGGGCACCCCGGGCACGCTCAGGTCGATGCACAAAACCAGCGCCGCGCATGGCCCTGACGTCTGCGTGTTCCCATCACTCCACACACACTGCTCGGTCATCGCCTCGGTGAGTTTGTAAGCTCGTTGTGCGGTTCTGGGGGTCTTTGCCCCGGGTGGTGGTGGTGATGACAGGCTCCCCACCGCCCCAGCTCAGGTGCGGAAGGTGATGCCACCAACGGCTCCTTATTTCTCAGACACTTGAGCGGGTGCTCTGTGCAGCCAGTTCCACCTGCAGCAGCATCTGTTCCCTCCGCCGATTCCATTCGGAGTGTGCGCCTGCCTTCTGTTGGGGTGCAGCCTTCTTTCAGGGAGGATCTGTGTCCTGTTCGCCTATGTCTCCTGTGGTGTATCTCATGGCTGAATAAGTAGCTATAGGATACCTCGGTGGCTGAATGATAGGTTCATTGGAAGGAAAACTTTATACTTTTTTTTCTTTTTGGGATGGAGTTTCACACTCAACGCCCAGGCTGAAGTGCAATGGCACGATCTCGGCTCATTGCAACCTCTCCCTCCTGGGTTCTAGTGATTCTCCTCCCTCAGCCTTCTAAGTAGCTGGGGTTACAGGCGTCTGGCACCATGCCTGGCTAATTTTCATATTTTCGTTAGAGACAGAGTTTCACCATGTTGGCCAGGCTGGTCTTAAACTCTTGACCTCAGGTGATGCACCCACCTCGGCCACCCAAAGTGCTGGGATTATGGCCATGAGCCACCGCACCCAGGAACTTAATACCGTTTTTTTCTTTTCCTTTAAATCATAATGGGCTTTTTAAATGCTTACGCTAATGTTTATTTTTAAAATGTTATCTGTGACCTTTCAGCATTTCATAGCACTTCCTGTGTGAATATTTTAAAAAGGCCCTTTAGTCGTGGGGGAGAAGGGGTTATCCCTTTCAGCAGAGGGAGATGGAGGAACAGGCCCTGGTGGGTCTGAGCACAGGCAGTCACCCCAGCCTTGGTGCTTGCTTAGGTCTGTTCTCCGTTCACCGTAGCCGCGTCCACTCTCATTGTCAGCTTTTAAAAATAAGCTTTTTCCTCTTTCTAATCAGAACAGTTAGTTTGTTAACCGTCACGTTAAGGTATCGAGAATGATGGCTTTCAGGCCTCAGATATGACACAAGTAGTAAATGCAGCTGACCCTGAACGACATGGGTTTTGAGCTTCGAAGGATCACTTATGTTAATTTTTTCCAACCAAACCCTTACTGAAAAACCTGGCTTTGTGGAGGGCCAACGTTTCCTACATGCGGTTCCATAGGGTGGCCTGGGGTCCTGTGGATACGTAGATTTGGGTAAACTCGGGGCGTGTTCTGGAATCCATGTCCCTGTGTATACAGAGGGACAACTGCAGCTTTTTAAAAGTTTGTGTCCTGCCTTGTCCTAAAAAGGCTCCAAGGTGGATGCAAAATTATTTCATTCTTTTGGTTTTCTTGGTGGGATATTGATGTTTATTCTTCAGTGTCTAAAATCCTGAGTGAACAGAGTTAGTGCTTCAGGAACAAAGCCAGTCTGGAAACACATATTGAGATATCCACCTTTTCTTCATGGTTTCACATAAGGCCATGATCATATTTTATTCCGTTGAACCGTAGGAAACTGCCAATATTTGCTGTTTTTGGCCTACAAAATGGCAAGTTCATACGATATTCAAAACAAAGGCTTCCTGGATGGGGAAAAGAGGAATCGGTAAGAACCTGAAGTTGTCGGTCATGGCCTCTGAGTCACAGGTAAATAAACCTGCGTGAGGGGAAGTTGGCTGTACAGTATTTTCCTTCTGTTTTGAGACTGTCAGAAAAAGGTGAGTTCCATTGCGTTGGGTCCCTTTGCCTCACCTTTGCTGCAGAGGGGACTTGCCATTATACCTCTTGTTCCCAGTGCCCAGGAGGCTGATGCCACATAGAAGACCTGCAGGTCGGTGGATGTGAAACAGGCATCGGACACGCTGTGCACCTTGGGACGCATCTGAGAAGTGCGTGCTTGCAGCAGATCTGAGGTGAGGCGTGTTCCATCTCCTCTCCCTTCTCTGGCTTTACAAGCCTTTGAAGTTGGTCCTGGAAAGTGAAATTAGTTAATGCTGATTAGCTCCAGGTCAAAGCCGGGGCGGAAGAGACCCACCCTTCACTACGGGTGTGAAGCATTGGGCCTTCCCATCAGGCAGCAGGGACTCAAGAAAGCCCCCACATGCCCTCCAGTTCCCTTATGTTGAAATTTTTGTACTCGGCCATGCCGGGTCATTTTGGGAGGTAAGTGGGGGGTTCACATGGGGGTGTGCAGTATTCTTAGGTGTCAGGTGCAAGAGTTGAATTTGTAGAAGCTGTGCAGATAGGAAAGGGCCTGGCAGGGAGTGCTGTTTACATGGAGCCGATTTAACGCGAGGTCTGTGCTCTGCCTGGGTCCGTGTCTGACCGGTGTCTCCCAGTCTGCAACAGGACGTTGACGTGACTCGGCGCCATCGTCCCACTCTGTGTAGACGTCTGAGGATCTGTGCGCAGCTGCTCTGTTAGAATGAGTTGTGATAATGAACTGAGAAACAGTGAACAAACCCTGAATTGGTTAGCACTGGTTCCACGGCCACTTCTGCCGTGGTTGGAGTCATTCATAATAAAGTGTGCTGGACTCCTATGCAGAGCTCTGAATTTCAGAGGCCCTTTAACTCGGCAGCTAACCAGCTGCTTCCTTCAGAAGACATTTGAGTCCCCTTTACCTGCCAGGGTGACCCTGGGAGTTTGAAGATGAGTGAGACAAGCCCTCCCTGTCTTGTGGATTTTACTGTCCAGAGGGGAGACAGATGTGGATGGTGAAGGAGGCCCATTCAGAGGTCAGCACACGTCGGTTTTATTTCTTCAGCACTTGCTGTGTTCAGGCGGTGCCCTGGGCCATGTGCAGAGCATCTGGGGACCCTGCCCATGGCATCCCAGGCACAGCTAGCATCTGCACCATCTTCATACTTGGCCTGAGTTTTGGGGAAGTACCGAGGATGGCTTCTGCCTTTGCTGGAGAGGGTTGGAAGTCAGGGCAGCCCTCCACAAGGAGATGATCGCCAGCTGATTCCTCAAGAAAGAGAGGTGGTCCCCACATGGGCAGAGCAGGGCAGCATGCACAGAGGCGTCTGGGGCAGGTGCATCTGAGTGGGGTCTGCTGGGAGACAGCAGGGATGAGGTGTGTGAAGGCGGTTGGAATTTACACGATAAATTATCACTAAGGTGATGCTGGGAAAACATAAAATTGGGACTCTCTGGGGTAAACGTGGACTGAGAGTGACCCTGGGTGTGGGTGTTTTCAGGTTCTGAAGGCAGAGATTTAGGAAATTGGGGCAGAGCTGAGCCCCAGACGAGGATGAAGACCACCCTTGGGATGTTGAATGAGACAGGGGTGGAAACCCAGTGAATGTCCTGGGGTCAGTCCAGCAGGAAGGCAGCAGAGGAGACCGGTGTCTTCAAAAGCCCCTTGGGGCCTGCCTCTCAAAGTGCTGGGATTACAGGCATGAGCCACTGCTCCCTGCCGATACTTTTAAAATTTCTAAGCTACTCTCTCTCATACCCACTCCCGTATTTTTTTTTTTTAAACCAGGTTTATGGCTATATTTTTTCCAAGGGAACCAAACAGTTACCTGTTTGAAGTACAAATAACACCGTGTTTAAAAACCAAAAATGCCAATTTGCATAGAAGTTTCCAAATACCCAGTTGGTTTGAGCCTTGCATTGCAGTGTCACTACCTGCTCTTAAATTTCTACGATGTACAGATAGCGAGGCAGGGACGGCTCATACATCTTCAGGTTTTGATTCTACTAACTTAGGCTATATTTTCATTTATTTTGGCACACCTCTGGGTGTGGTGAGCAATGCCAGGGTATTTATTTTGAAGCTTGTCAAAGGAACAGTTGGGAAGATTTTCACATTTTTAGAATTTTCATAGTAATAGTTATAATTTACAAAGAATTTAAAATTGTGTAGTCATTATTTTGCTTTTTTCTAGATGTGCCCCTAAACAGGGTTGCTAACTATAATTCTACATCACAGGATTCAGAACAGTACCCTTTTGGAGCAGATGCCTGTAATCGAGGAATTCCCCCTAGTCAGTTCACGTTAAGCGTGTTTAAAAGATTTTCTTTATCCTAGTTGGCACCTGTGGCTATAGTTTGTTTTCACTGCTGAGGAATATTCCATGATGGAAACCGTAATTCATCTGTTTTTCATATCGGTGGACATTTGGATTATTTTGGGAGTGTGTGTATGTCTATTCAGCCTTCATTTTTCAGGATTTTTTGTAGAAGATAATGTAACAGTGTAACATCCTCTGCTATGGAGCCAACACGAACCCTGATTACAGCCACACAGACTCTGACACAGACTCTCATGCCTTGTTACCAACACACAGAACCATTTTCTTCAGTTGAAACCCAGTAGCAGAACCTGAAGCCATGTGAACGTGTCCTCCGATCTTACACTTGGAATTCACTTTTTATTACTATGCCTGCTAATTAGGAAGCATATCAACTATACAGAAATCTGAGAATGTATAATTATACATTTATAACAGAAAAAAACTTATTTAATACCCCAGAACACATGGCTATGTTTTTCCCTCATGCCCCACCACTGTTTTCTTTGCTTGAAATGTGAAATGACACTTGAATATGGTTTTCTAGTGACTGTTAGACTGGCATAGTTCTTCAGAGACAGAGGATGTAAAGCACATGGAGAATTTGTTTGTGGAAGGTGATTTCCTGGTCGCTTCATTCAGGCTGCCACCGCCTTCCCCTCTGGCCGCCTACACCGTGGGACGTCTGAGGAGGTCCCTGTTTCATCCTCTGGAAGTTGTGAAAAGGAAGGAGAGGAGGGCGTGCAGGGTGT